>APFE030341480.1:1713-12800 GCA_000404065.3 Pinus taeda | reverse complement strand
TGATGATCTCACAACTTTCTCAAAATCAGACCAAGAACATTTAAAACATCTCAGACAAGTGTTCTTAATTTGCAGAAAATATGGCATATCTTTGAACCCAAAGAAATCACTATTTGGACTTGAAGAAGGCAAACTCCTAGGTCATATAATTTCAAAAGATGGCATAATAATTGACCCTGGTAGGATTCAAGCTATCCTTCAAGTCCCTCATCCAAGAAACATCAAAGAATTACAAGCTTTTCTAGGAAAGATCAACTTCCTAAGAAGATTTATTCCTAACTTGGCTGAAATAATAAGATTGTTGAACAACATGCTCAAGAAAGATGCCAAAGTCAAATGGACAGTAGAAGCCAAACAGGCTTTTGAGGAAATCAAGATAGCTTTAACAAAGACACCTGGTCTTACAAGTCCTATATTTGATAGAGACTTTATAATTTTTTCCTTTGCATCTGATCATACAATTGCTGTTGTCTTATTACAAAAGGATGACTCGGGATGTGAAAAACCTATTGCCTTCTTCAGCAGAGCCCTTAAAGATGCCCCACTCAAATACCAGATCATGGAAAAGAAAGCATATGCCCTTGTCAAGGACATAAAAGATATCAGAGTTTATATCTTGTACTCTCACATAATTGCATATGTTCCCAATGCAGTGGTGAAAGACATTTTAACTCAAGAGGGAATTGAAGGTAAGAGGGGAAAATGGATAGCCAACATTTTGGAATATGATATAGATATTAAGCCAACAAAACTTATAAAAGGACAAGGGCTAGCTAAACTAATGACTGAAACCAATTTCCAAGCCCTTGACATCAATGAACTGGATAACGAACAGGAGATGGCGACTCCATAGATCAATCAAGCCTTCTTACAATCACCTTGGTATGCTGACATATGTTTTGTATTATAAGACCTGCAAGCTCCTCCAGGGTTATCCAGAACCAAAAAGAGATTTTTAAAAATGAAAGCTTCAAAATTTTGTATCTTAGATAATGTTTTATTTTGGAAAAATCATGAAGGTTTCCTGCTTAACTGCCTAACTTCAGATGAAGCTGATAAAGTCCTTAGAGAATTTCATGCAAGAGATTGTGGAGGGCACTTATATTGGAAATCAACAGCTGATAAGATCCTGAGAGCTGGATTTTATTGGCCCTCCCTGTTCACTAATTCAAAAAAGTTTGTAATGTCATGTCATAAATGTCAGATCTTTGAAGGGAAGAAGAAGTTGCTGCCTTTACCCCTCAAACCCATTTCAACTGAAAAACCATTTCAACAATGGGGCTTGGACTTCATTGGGGAAATTCACCCTTCATCCTCAGGCCAGCACAGATGGATTGACAGCCACAGACTACTCCACTAAATGGATAGAGGCCATACCTTACAGACAAGCAAATGACTCAATTATCATACAATTCCTAGAAACCAATATCTTGTCTAGATTTGGCTGCCCAGAAAAGATCATAACAAACAATGCAACTACCTTTAAATCCAAAAGAATGATCAACTTCTGTCACAAATATCATATCACCCTAGGTCATTCAATAGCCTATTACCCTCAAGGAAATGGCCTGGCCGAGTCCTCCAATAAAAGCCTCATCAATATCATCAAAAAGGACTTGGAGGAGAACAAAAAGAATTGGCATAAAAAACTGATAAATGCACTATGGGCAGATAGATTGACCACCAAAATATCTATTGGTACTATTCCATATGAATTAGTATATGGCCTGGAAGTTGTGTTCCCATCATCTCTTGGGATCCCTGTGATCAAATTGCTGCAGGAAATACAAGCTGAACCCAATGATATCCAGTGGAGGATCAATCAAACAATTCACTTACACCAAACAAGGGAAGAAGTGTATCAGAGAACCTAGGTTCTACAAGAGAAGCTGAAAAAGGTGTTTGAAAAAAGAACAAAAGCTGAAGACTTTTTCATAGGAAACAAAGTATTGAAATGGGACTCTAGGAGGGAAGACAAAGGGAAACATGGAAAATTTGACTTTCTGTGGAAAGGACCATTTGTAATTCAAGCTGTGCAAGGCAATAACACCTTTTTTCTAAAGGGTCTGGATGATTCAAATAATGATGAAGGCCCAGTGAATGGGAGAATGCTCAAGCACTATTATGATCCATGAGCATAGCACAACCACATATTGTACATAAATATGTGTATTTTCAGAATTTTTCTTTTTACAGTAGATAGATAAAGGAACAACTACAACAAATTTTTAAGAATGATCAGCAAACTATATCAAGGGTGATACCTATGATTGAAAAAGCTCCACAAACAAATTTGAGGAAAGTCTACAGAACAGAGAACCAATGATAAACAGTGATACAGGCTAGCAAGACACAAAGTGGTAATTCTTGTCAAAATGAGGTCAAAAGACACTACATACAAGCTCACAAGATACAGATCAAAGGTGTCAATACTAAAGGGGATTCACTGCATTAAGGAAAGGAAAATAAGGCCATCTGACTTGCTGTTCTTGGCTTTCCTCCAGGAAAAGACATCCCCAAGTGGAGCCACTATTAGGTTCCTATACCAATAGGTTTCATCTTTCATGATTGACAGTGGAAGGGCTAAATATGTTCATCATTGCAGGCTGCAAATGTTCCATATTTTGTGTACATACTAGGAAGATTAAAAAATGAAAAGAGGGTATGCCTTAAAAGATCAAAAGGCAAGAAAATCAAATGGTCAAAGGAATAGTGAAAATGAACCCCAAACTAAAGACCAGGAAAGTGGCCAGTCAAAATGCCACTACCATCTTTTGGCAGTAACACAGTCTACAAATATTGATGCTAATCATACTTGATGGATGGTTCAACGGTCTAATCTGGACCATGCCATGTTTAAATTTCTTGTTGCAGAATAGAGAATGGTTCCTATCCAAACAGCTCAAGCTTGGTAGATGACTAGCTAGGTAGAGAAATGACAGAGCCCAACTACTTAATCTGGGCTCTTGGATGAAATAAGGGTATATTTAGATATGAGGGGAGTCAAAAGAAAAAGAGAACAATCAGGGTCTACTAATTCAAGTGCACCCACTTCAAGTGAAGAAAAAATGTTAGGATTACTAGGTTGGGTATGTAGTGTAACGTTGTAGAAGTGAAGGGCCATCACCAGTTGGCTTATCAAAAGCAAGACTCATTCCATTCAGGGTATTGGCACCATGGCAGAGGTTTGAGGACATAACAATGGAATCATATCTAATTTTCCCCTTTTTTCCCCAAACATCATTTATTAGCATCCCCCAAGGACCTTGGGATCTGCTCAAGTGTCCTATTCCACTTCATTCCATGACAAAGTACCAGGTCAAACTATGAAGTTTAGTCAAGGGAAAGAAGCCACATTGCTAGTATAAAAATATTTACTCTCAAATTCACTCATCTTCTATTCCCAAGTTTTACCTCTTAAAACTTAGTCTTTGCCCCTACATTCACCTCACAATGTCATATTAACAACTAATGTATTATTTAGCTCCCTAAGAATTCCCTTTCCCTAATTCTACAAAGATCTATATGAAAATCCCAAAAATAATCTATGTAAATACCCTCCCCCCTAGCACTATAGCTATACAGCCATCTCTTGGGGAATATTAATCCATCCGGGGTTAATATTAACCCTCTACCACCCTAAACTATGGGTTTTTATTAAAAACTTTGGTTAAAAAATAAAAGAAAACCATAGTCCCCGCCCTCATTAACCCCTCTTACCCCCTTCCGCGCTAAAATTCTTGGTTTGTAATGTTTTTTAAATTAAACATTTATAAAATAACCCTGCTAACTGTTGGGCTAATTTATGTACCTAAACTAACACAATTATTTATTATCAATCCGGGTTGTTTATGCTTTGAGGCAAGTTCACTATGTATGAAGATCAGATATAATCAAACCTCAAAAGATAAACTATACAAAAGCAATACATCCTATAACTCTAATTCAACTTGTTTACAGTAGCTGAAGAATATTAAGATGGTTCTTGACTCAAGAAGTCCACCTTTGCCTCAACTATTACTTAATGAATCAGAGATTAAAATCAAGAATTTGAGATGGATAAATTGTTAATGAAAGAAGCTCTTAACTTAAGAGACACATAAAGTATTTCATCATAAGTTATTCATCTCAATACTCAAAATCATAATAAAAACCACTTGCATGCATATCAAAGAAACTAGTTGTAATTCATCATTTCAGCAGAAGAGATGCCCAACTTGAACACTTGTGTTTCTTCAATTCAATAAAGTGATGAATCAGCTAACAACTAAAGCAATCAAATACCATTCATGAATCATAAAGCAATCTGAAATAAAGCTATGAAAAAACAGTTCTACACTAAACAAATTGCAGAAAATAAAACTAGTTAACAATGAAGTGTACTTAGCTTGGAATGGGGGCCCTCCACCCTTGCCTTGCACACTTGAGAAGTGATATCAGAAGCTTAAATCAATTACACATCCATAGCATTGAGCAACAAAATGAGAATAGCACAAGTCTTCAAATTAATTCTTCAAACCAAAAGTATCACAGCATAAAAGTATCATAAGTCAATGTATGAGCCATCAAAGTTGTGGCTCTTAAATAAGGAGTCTCATGAAACAACCTGATCTACATTCACTCTAAAAAACTTATCTACTCTAATCCATCTATTCAAGTCGAATTCACTACCCTCATCCCAAGAAATATGACCAATATCATGGAATCCCAAAACTGCCCTATTTAGATGGGATTTCTGGATAACTAGTCATGATTGACTAGCTCCAAATAGGCCTAATAAAGCTCGTTTTGTTGGAACCAAGCATAGGTGGCTTCATCCTAGTTCCCAAGCTTCTCATTCATGTATCCCATTCGTTCTCAAGTGGCCTACATCCATATTAACCATAGAGTGATTACGGGAATTTCTGAAATTGCCAAATTTGCACTTAAAATCAAACTTTTATAAAAATTTTAGAAATTGACAAATTAAAGCTAAATACCTGAAAGGATATCAAATATACATCAAAATGGAATGAATGGAGTGAAAATGGATGATAAATAGATGGTTAGGTAAGTTTCTTAGAGAAAAATAAGACCAAAACTAAGGCCCAACAGGGCCCTTGTGGCATCGGATAGGGTATGCAAACCTAAGTCCCATGGTGGTTTGGGTCTTCATGACCCAGGAATTCTTAACAGAGTTCTTGGATCCAAAATCTGGTGGAGATGGCTAAAGGAAATACAAGCCCCCTAGGCAAAACTATGGAAGAAAAAATATGCAAGAGGATGGTAGGAGAAGAACCTCCTTAGAATGACAGGACAAGTTAAAGGTTCTGCAATATGGAATAGGGCATGGGAGAACAGGGCCCTAGTCCAAAATCACAATTTTTGGGAGATAAGAAATGGAAATCTGGCCTGGTTCTTGGAGGATAATTGGCAGAAGGAGGACAATCTCCGAAGTGAAGAATTAGCAGACATTCACACCGATACCATCAACAAAGGATTAAGGTGGCTACATGACTATTGGGACCAATCAAGGAACAATGAGAAATGGAGAACATGGAAACTTCCAGACTACAGTGGAATGGGCATGTTGCACACTCAAGCTATAGCCCTTAAAGGTCTTTTAGACCAAAGGCAAATCTTGACCTTAACCTTGGATGATCAACTAAGATGGGGAAAGAATAAGGCATGTCTCTTCAACCTTAAGGAGGCCAAAAGGATAGATTCGGGGCTTAACCTTCCAAACATTGATAAGACATGGAAAGAACTTTGGGATAATCCTCATTGGATGAAAGTCGAATTGTTCAAGTGGTTGGTTCAACAGGGCAAGATTCTAACATGGGATAACCTAAGAAAAACAGGCTTTTTTGGCCCTTTAAGATGTCACTTATGTAGACAACAAGAAGAAGCTACAAATCATGTCCTGAATAGATGCACTTTCACTACAATACTTTGGAATTGGGTGGGAGAAGTCTTCGAGCAAACAGACAGAAATGTAAATGACATCATTGTTACTTCGAAAAAATGGCAGAATTTTTTTTCGGATAATGAGATCATTAACTCTGCTTGGATGCTGGTCCCAGGATTCATAATCTGGAATGTTTGGAAGGAGCACAAAAATAGGATTTTCAAGGATAAAGCGAGTCCGGTGAGCAGCATCCTTAAGCTAATCCTTAAACAACTCAAAGAGATTGTTCACATCCTAGGAGGTGGAGCCACTGGCAAACCCACTAGAAATAGAGAGGCAAAAACACTGAAGAAGTTAGAGCTCTAGGTTCATCCCCCTCAAGGTTCTATGTAGATCAACAAAAATACCTCAGCAGAAAAGGCTTCATGGCAACCCCCTTCACATGCCTTTTTAAATTTTATCATTGATGAGGCATCAAAAGGGAATCCAGGAGAAGCTGGATATGGAGGGGTCATGAGGGATGAGAAATGAAATATACAAATAATCTTCCACAGTTATCTTGGAAAAGCTACCAACAATATGGTTGAGCTCATGGCGATGGAATTATGCCTTGAAACACTGCTTAACTACAACATTCACAATGTCATCATTGAGGCTGACTTAGAATTAGTCATTAACTCAGTGAAGAGGATAAATGTCGGTGCTGCACCAAAGAAAATCTCAAGCCATTGGCAGCTTCTGCAAGTCTACCAAAAAATACAAGCACATTTAAGAATTTTGAGAACCCTTAGGTTGGTGCACGTCCGCAGGGAAGCCAACAAAGTTGCAGACTGACTTGCCAATGAGGGGGTTTGAAACAAGCATATCGACTTGTGTTGCTGGTGGGAGGAGGTAATGGATGACAGGATGAAGTAGGAATGCTCATCCCCAGCCCTCATTGACAAACAACAGTATCAGGAAAAATCAAGAGAAAGAATTTTACTTTATGAAAATGATGGATAAGCTCACTGCAGATGGCCCATCAGCGAAGACGCATTGTCGGTTTTCTGAAGGAGCTTCCAAAAACAAAGGCAGATGTTTGTTCACAGGAGGAATGATTCCATGGAAGACGAAGGCGTTAAAGGAAGAGATTACCAGGGTCAAAACTGCCCGAGACATACCACCTGCTTCGGGCAACCTCTGTCCCAGGAGAGGTTTTCTCAGAAGACAAGTGATGCCATTCAGCAAGAGACGCATGGAGGTGAACGAACAATGATTACCACCTTCATCGTTGGGTATCTAGTGAGCAATTGTGTGGTCCAATTATATTTGTGGCAGTCAGAGCTAGAGAGGGAAGATCATTGGCCACCTTTTGGTGTGCAAGTTACTGGGGCCGAAAGGATAAAACCACTTATGGTTTGCCACCTTCATCAGGTGCCTTCCAGACCAAAGACAGTTTTAATGGAAATCCAACGATTCCACTCAGGAAGCAACACATGGCGGAGGAACGAAAAAAAAAACCACCTTCATCGCGAGGTATATAGTGGGCTTTTTAAGCCGCGCGATATGAACTCCAGTCGTTGGATCAGAAGGAAAGGATCAACGGCCAGTGTTGATCATGCAACTTTAGGGTCTTTCATGACTAGTTGTGTGGGCCGATTTGGTCTATGGCCGTCAGATCTAGAGAGGGAAGATCAACGGTCACCTTTTGGTGTGCATGTTGGTGGGGCCGAAAGGATAAAACCGCTAATGGTTTACCACCCTCATCGGGCTCCTTCCAAACCAAAGACGGTATTAAGGAAAAGCCAGTGATTCCACTCAGGAAGCAACACATGTCAGAGGACCGAAAAAACAAACTGCCTTCATCGCGCGGTACTCAGCGGGCTTTTTAAGCTACGCGATATGGACTACAGCCATTGGATTAGAAGGAGAAAATCAACAGTCAGTGTTGATCTAGTAACTTTAGGTTTTTTTGAGAACTACGCCCCTGCGCAGGTTTAATCTTGACCGTCGGATTGTTAGATGATAGCTCTCCGATCAGTTTTGGGAAATCTAGACCTTGTCTCGGTCTAATTTTTTGAGGGTTCTTTCAGACACTTAGGGTATTTTCACTCCCCTTTGTAGGAGTTTGTGCCTCTTGGAATTTGTTGTAACATGTGTAAAATATTTTTTTTACCTAAGCTAATAGAAGGACCATCTCTTGCTTAAGCAAGAAAAAGGCTAACAAGTAGTTCGTGGGGAATCACTTTTTAGCCTCCTTGAAGAAAATTTCAGCCAAATTTCAAATCACATAGACTCCATAGCCCAAGGACTAGGCATTGATCCAAGAAATTTGGTGATTACCCTCTCCTTTCCCTTTCTTTTTCTCTTCTCAAGATTTCAACCCCCTTTTCCTAGAAGGCTAGCCAAATCACCTTGTGAAATCCTTTGGAGCACATATTTTTCAAATCCGTCTAGATAGGGATCTACATTGACATTTTCTCTAGAGGATGTTGAATTTTGGAGCAATGATCATGGTGGAATCTCAAGATATTTGATGCCCTAGCAATTGCCCTAAAAGGGTAACCTAAGTAGGCCTCCTTTGACAAGGTGGCTTTCTTGAGGGTAGTAAGAACCTAGTGTTCATTTGAATAAATCATAAGAACCCCTCTCCTTTGTCTTACCTTGGCCTAAAAATTTCTTTGGAGGGAATTTCCTCCCATGATTATCCTAAAAACCCGAGGTATAGTGTAAGCCCTAACTAGTTTCTCAAGAATAGTGAAAGCCTACTTGAAGGTATATGGTCATCTTTCAAGGCTTCTTGATAGGCCCTATATCATATTAAGGGTCTTTACCATAAACATACTTGTCATTACTGAACATTCCTAAACCCTAGGTCTTGAATATTCTCTTAGGACTTTCTTGGAGAGCCTTTAGCTTCTCTTGAAGCATCGAGCCCTAATTGAACCTCTCCTTGAATGGGCAAAGGAAGAAGTGAGTCTACCTTTATGAAATATTCACCTTCTTACTCAATGACAATATAAATACTTATCTATTGACTCCATTGAAATAACAAAGCCCTAGTTCTTCAATGAACTTCAAAGTTAATTCTTGTAGGGTGAAGCAAGCATCTATTAAGGCATTTCAAGTTCCCCTGACGACCCCATATTTGATATCTTATGAAAAATTGAATGACCATAAATGGATCATTGTACATGAATATTTTATATCGTTTAAGATTATGATGCTTGATCTAATGATCATAATTCCATTAGTATACAAGATGATTTTGAAACCCACCTTAATGAATCTCTTGGGAGCCATGAAACTAAGGAGCCTTCCCAATGCCCTGAAAGGGGGTTGTGGTTCTTCCCAACATATGATGATTGTAGTCCACCTTGTTTCGTTCTCGATAATTAGGATAATGTAACTATGGATGAGCCATTTATCTCTTCATGCCATAAAGAGGATATTCCTAAGCTTTCTCTTCATCAAAAGTTTATAAGCTTGATCATTGAGTTATCCATATTCTCATTGCAAGAAAGGATGCACGAGTTTGATTAATATTTTCCCTCCTCATCCATGATCCTTGATATGTGGTCATTTTATTTTCCCGCCTCTGACCCTTGTAATCCTACGCATGATGGTTCTTATCCTTTTTTTTCACTTTATTGCATGGATGATAATATGGGTGAGTGTTCCTATATTGACCTAATGATATGTTGGCTACATTGGCTTTATGATTACACTTAGCATTTGCATAATGTAGCCATGCATGTTAGAGTAGAATGCATCACATATCAATTTTTGTATAGATAACATTATCATATCATGTTCTCATGCTAGATTATATGTGTTTAGAGTAGACTACATTTAGAGTAGATTTTGTTTCTTGTACGTTTTTATTATTTCATGAAAACACGGGAAATAAAAGTACGCTCAGGACAAATGCTTGTTATGTTTACTTGTCTCTCCTCGGTATTACCGACACTTGATCCGTGGCTTAGCACCCGATTGGTCCATGATCTCTATTTAAAGAGCATGGAGGGCCATTTGTAGGTTAACAGTTCATGAGAGAAGCTTACGTAAAATTTCATTCTTTTATTAATAAATTGCCTGAAGTGGCTACGTTGGCTCAGGCCGTGGACTGTTTCCCTCTTTGAGGGTTTTAACCACGTCAAAAATACTGGTGTATTGATCTATGATCTATTTTTGAGCGGTGTCCTTTGGTGTTCTGTCTGAGGAACTTACCCTGTAAATTCCTACATGGTATCAGAGCTATTTGAGGGTCGTGTCCGTTGGTGATCCAAATCTGAAGCCGGTAGAACTGCATCCGACTGCCATTTCCTAGATCTGTTGTTTCTGACTGCTTTCGGGATGAGAGGACTGCTTTGTTGTATTAGGAGCATCTGTTCCAATAAGGAACCCCTTTCGTTTCACGCAAAAAGGCTTCTGGTAGCCCTAGCTACGTCATTTTTAAGATCTGGAGGTATACAGTGTTTATTTGCAGGTTCTAGTTATTTTCTCTCTGTTTATTATTTCGGTTTATTTAGCTTCCTTTTTTATTACCGGATCTATACCTTTCATTTCTGCGTATGCTCTTTGCCCTACGACTCTGTGCGATCTAGGCAAATCAGAAACAGAGAGGAAGGATTTTTCTCATGTGTATGCTCTTTTCCGCTGCACCTTAGTGTAATCTCGGAAAATCAGAAACATTGAGGAAAATATTTAGTTTCTGGGTAAAGCTAAATTTAAGCCGTAAGGTTTGTTTTTTTTGTATGTCCGTGTTGGGTTTTGTATTTTTTGTTTTGTAGGGAAAAAAAAGAGCTTTCTCAAGCAAGCACGCAACCCAAAGCTTCTATGACAAAAAAAAAAGAAAACAAAGCCCCCCCCCTCTCTCTCTCTCAAACTTCTAGTTTAGCTCACTTGATTCAAAGCTAATTTATGAGAGTAGAGGTCTTGAGTTCAAGTCTCCTTTTTGTTGGAAATGGGGCGTTTTTTTCATTTCCGCACATTCCCGCACTTCATCGGCACCTTCATCAACTTTTCTTCAAAAAGCCATAACTTCTTCATCCGGAAGCCGTTTTCAGAGCCGTTTTTTTTAACCAGTCCAATTTTTCGAGATCTTTCCATTGGAACACTTAGTTTTAGCATATATAGCTTCAGTTTCTGTTAAAATGGAAAGTCCATGCCAAGTTATTCTTGACAGCACCAACTACTTCCAATGGTGGTCCTACATTGT
>APFE030341478.1:20182-67866 GCA_000404065.3 Pinus taeda | reverse complement strand
GTTTCCTTCTTTTTGGGCACACTCATGACCATATTGATCAGATGTTCAGTCGTTTTTCAATCACATTGAGGAGGAAGGAAGCTGGGAGCTTGCCATCATTAATTGAATGTATTAAGAAATCATACATGCCAGAGCCTACTTTTGATGTGCTGGAAGAAACTGTTGACATGCGAAGGTTTATTATAGAATCATATGGCGAGGGGAAATGCATTGAACAACTTAATGACATTAGCTTCCAACATCAATTTCGTATAAAAAAAAATGATGGAAAAACACTAATATGGGGCAAGAAGTATTCAACTACTACAGAATGGGCACTGTTATCGGGTTTGCAATTTTTGAAGTTCATTCCAGATCATCCAATATTTGCATCAAAAATATTGTTATTACAATCAGTTGGTGAAGTTCATAATGCACGCAAACAAAACAAAGATATAAATTATTCTGATTGCCTGGAAGAAATAAAAAAATGTATTAGATATACATATGAGTACTTTGACATTGCTGATTCAGTTGGTGGGAGTCATTTTTCAATAATCAAAGTGATATCCTTTCAACAAGAACAAATGAAGATATACCTTTGAAAAATCCATTTATTTGGCCACAAAATGTGTCGAATGCACATGAGGAAATAAACATTGTTGAACAACAACAATCTCAAGGTATCATTAATTCTTCAGAGGCAAAGGAAAGAGAGATGTATATTAGTTCCAGAAGATCTCATGCACAACGTGAAGCCATGGAAGACCTTTACAGGGGTTCAGTACAAGATATTAAGGAGGGTTGCATGATTGCAGTGCTACCAGATGGCGATCTCAATGGATATCCGTTTTGGGTTGCTAAAGTTATAAAGGTCTTTACAGAAAATGAGGATGTTACAAGTGTTGAAGTACATTGGTATGCCACAAATACACACCCATTCAATGGTGTGTATAAGCCAGAGATAGTAGTTGACAAAAAAATGGCAGAAAGAGAAAAAGAAATGGTACGAATATAAATCATCGCCGCACAGACATATTGAAATTGGAGGATGTTGACATACTTGTTTATGACTTTAATTTAACAAAGAGGGGAACTCTTCGCTTCAAGACGATAGAGATTCTGAAAATGTTGTTACGAGAAGGAACATTATTGAGATGGGAGTTTGTTGAAACCAGTCATAGATCTAGAAGAATTTTGAAACTTGAAATGATGGGCATGCATGTGGACTCAGATGGGGCACTAGTTGATGAAAGAGAAGAATATGGAACATCTTCATCAACATCCAGTGACTCATCTGAAGATGTGAATTCTGATGGCATGCAAGAAAATATGAATGATTTTGAATAATTGTTTAAGACAGTTTATCTAACTGATGTATTCATCGTCTCTTGAAATAACATTTTTGATTTCCATATGGTGTTAAATGAGAAGTTATGAGACACTTTTATGTTGTTAGATCATTTTACTAGCATTTTTTTTAAATTTTGAAGATTGACCCTAAAAAAAAAATCATCGTTCCAGTATAATCACTTTTTTGCTTTCAAGCTATATTTTGCACGAAAATTTTGTTTTCACTGCCATTTTTAAAACATGTTCAAAATTAGCCCTAAAGAAAAAAACCACCATTCCAGTATACACACTTTTCGTTTTTAGCATTGTTTTTTATGTTTTTTTGGCGTTTTTTGGCTAGAGTTCCTGTTTTGAGTTTATAGTTCCCGTTTCAAAGTTTACATTGTTAACATAAGACAATATGCAATTCAATACAACTACCATTACAAGTATTGAAGAGTTTAATTGATGAAATATAATTGGATTACAACTTTAGATGAGTAGGTACTTAAGCAACTTTTGGAGTTTAATAACTCTTTAAAGCCACTTTCAAACTTGGCAATTGACATATAATAATGATATAGGTGGTGGTAGTTAGGAAAGGAATTATTAGTAGTGTACATATTATATGTGTTAGAGTTCTATTGGATATTTTTAGGTTGAATTTTCTATCCAGAAGCTCTTAGGCATACATACCACAAAACCTATGGAACCAAACCTCCCCATTGGACCACAATTTTTATATGATTTATCTATAAAACAAATCTCCTAATAATTTTTTAGGGTGTTGAATCCATATATGTAATCAAACACACATTTGGATCAAAAATTATATTTTGTTTCACCAAAAACTCCAACACCATCTAATTGATGAAATATAATTGGACTACTTTAGATGAAGATGAATAGGAACTTAAGCAACTTTTGGAATTTAATAACACTTTAAAGCCACTTTCAAGCTTGGCAATTGACATATGATAATAATATAGGTCACAATTAACTTATAATAATGATATAGGTGGCAATTGACTTATAATAGTAATATAAGTGGTGGTAATTAAGAAAGTAATTACTAATAATCTACTAATTATAAGTGTTAGAATTTTTGTGTATATTTATTAGGATTTTGTTGTGAGCAGCTCTTAAGAATACATAGTTTTGAAAGGGATTTACCACAAAATCTATAGAACCAAACCATCAAACCACACGTTTCAGAGATGGTTTCTCTATAATCCAAATCTCCTAATAATTTTAGAATGTTAAATTTATATATAATCAAACACACTCAAAAATCATCTTTTTGTTTCACCCCCAAAAAAACTCCAACACCATCTTAATAACCTAAATTCAAATCTAAATTCAGACTACAAAGGGCATAAAGTACGTTTTTCAAACGTCTCAGAAGTTTTGGAGAACGAGCTTCAGATATGTTTACTGAACAGACTAAACATCGAACCAGCCCAAGTTACTCTATTATGGCTCTCGCAAGTACGTTTGTACATTCTTATGACCCTCATTCCACTGTGCATGGCAGACTCTGTTGAATTTTCCGGGACAGACAAGAAAGCAACCAGATTGGCCAAATCTACCATTGAATTGCAATGGGCAGGCAGCAAGATCTCTTGAAAAGGAAACCAGAACAAAATCTTTGGCCAATTTTTTGCAAGGAATCCAGAGTACAATAATGCAGGCGCAGTGTCTTTTGACAGCCAAACAAACATGTACATAGGAAATTATGCTTTTCATTTTATTATTGAAATGGCGTGAGTTGAGACTCTGAGAATTCTATAAAACGCAAAAGTTCCATTGGAGCTTTCCGAGACATCGGAGAATACATACTCTGACACATAATGCGGTCACTTGCATGATAGAACACCACTTTAGCGACGCTTCCGAGTTGCATAGAGACCACATAAGCAACATCCAAGGAAGAATTCTGAGATTTCAAGAATTTTTTGAAGTTACAGGTACGCTGAGAATTGAAGTAAGAAGTAGTGAAGTCATTGCAGAGAATAAATGGAGAAAGAATTTGTACATTTCATAAATGTATATGGAAAATTATTGCCAAAGGGATTATGATGTTGTATTTCAAGAACACAATCAGTTGCAGGAGGATAGTATTCATCATCCTAGACGTGAAGTGGGCAAAGAAATTCATGAGTTGGGAAACCTCATAACACAACATTCCATTAGAACAAATACATGCTCAAGGAAGAGAGGAAGATTGGCTAGAAGGAATGGTACAAGTAGAGGAAATAGAAAACTGCAAATTAAGATGTGGAAGCCTGTCATGAACCATAGTAATGAGCAAACAGTAATAAGATATATGGATATGACAGTAGCAGACAATGAGAGTATAACAAATGGGGCATTGCATCACAAAGAGGAGAGATGTTAAGAAGAACAAACAACAGTAGTAACCAAAGAGAGACTACCAAACCAAGTATGGGATCCAGAAGGAAGGACACCGATTAGAAGTGCATGATTAGGAGATCATGATTAATTCAAACTTTGGGAGTCTGATGCAAGAGCATCTAGACCTAACTAGCAATGTGATGGAGTGGTCACATGTTGTGGCTAATGAAAGGTTGGAGGAAGAATTGGTTAATTAAATTGTATTAATTTCAATTATGTAAGTGGTTAATTTTTTGCCTAATTCTAAAGAAAATTGAGAATAAATGGCAAATGATCCTTCCTGCATGGAGATCAAACCAATAACTATATTGATTAGCTAGAGTGGGATATGATTTCTAGGAATAAAGTGAATTCCTTCATTTGTGGAAGGAAATAGTTAGATATGACATATATGTAATTTCCTTTGATTTCTGAAGGAGGTAGCGAGATAGAGAGGGAGAGGACTGAGAGTATTGTAGCCTACCGGTAGCAGAGAAGGAAAAAGGCCATTAACCATAGAAGGGCACGAGCCTCAAACACAGTTGTACTTATATTTGCGCATAGATAATTGATTTTGAGAGTAGAACTATGTAAAGGATTGCATTTCTTTTGTGACGGTAGTGTTTAATGTGTAATCTAGCCTAAAGGCCGAGACCTACACTATTTCTATAAATAAATGTATTGTTCACATAGTGCTTCTTTAATTGGCCCATGGAGGCCTTGCATACTTAGTTTCCCTTTTAAATGTATGTTGTATCCATACTACCCATGCATTTATGCTTATAATAGGATTGTTCTATTAAAAAGGGTCGATCAACATTGTATTTCTTTGTTATGGTTCCGCAGGCGAAGCCCAAAATACATTGACTATTGTTGTAAAAATACCATTAACAGAGGCAGACTTAAATTGTTATAAGTGGAGGTTCATGTGTTATCGGGTCCAGAGAACCCTATCATAATCAGCTTGTGTGTAGTCCCCATTGCATCGCCGAAAGCTGATTACAAAACCAGCATACTGAAACACTTAGCGCATTTGAAGAGGTGGACTTGAAGTGGTATAAAACCATGCTTTGAGTGATTATTGGGTTCAGGGGATTATCGCGTCCCTTAAGTGAGGTGGCACCCAACCTTGGTGACTTGTGATCGCTGATAGGTATCGCATCAGTGCATCAAGAGCGATATTATACTATAATATATATATATATAATATTATAATATATATATATATATAATTATAATATAATATATAATTATATATATAACCAAAGGACCATTGACAATTGCTGATAGTATAACAATATTGCACTCGGATTGTGGTGTAATACCGATATATGGGACCACTGAGATTATTATCGTCGATATTGCAATCTAATCTGCACTGTCTGATCTGCCAGATTTAGACCTGTGGCCAAACACATACAACTATGTAAATAGGGAAAGAAAACATTTGTTTCGGCATTTTGGAGAGTGTTTGGTCCCGAAAGGGATAAAGCACTATTATAAGATTTTTTAAAGGCCTTTCTTCCCCAATAGTAAAGGGGCTTTTGTTTAATGGAAAGCGGTTGTCCGGCAGGGTGATTGAATGGATCATTTTTTATCGATTCAAAATTTTTAAAGCAAAGGAATATCAACACTTCTGATTTTTATATATATGAGTCATGGATGTATAAAGAATTAATAAAGGGCCATTAAAGGAAAATGAGTGCCAATAAGGTATATTGATTGTGCAGCCTTAGGGTTGCATGAACTTATTTCTTCATGTTTGGCTAGTGATAGTTGTTTTTAATGGATGTTAAGATCTTTTGATACCCTAGGTGGCTTAAGTAACACTTAGCATGTAATTATTTCCTTGAATCTAATTAAGTCAACTTCAGTGAGATGATACCCTTCACCCTCACAACTTTGCTGTATTTTTTCTTTCATTTACTAATATTTGTCATCATGTAGCCCAATGTTTTTAATTCTTTCTTCCAGATCTATTTCATACATGCTTACTGCTTCCAAGTGATTTACTTGGAGCCTTCTGCTCAAGGCATCAAAAACCTTGTTTTACTTACCTTTTATGTACTTAACTTCAACGTCAAACTTGCTGATCATGGTCAGTCATCTTGCTTGCCTAGAATTCAACCTTGGTTTTCCAAAAAACTATTTGAGTCCACTATGGTCTGACATGAGTGTGAGCCTCTTGCTTAGAAGGTAGTGCCTCCACATTTTTAAGGTAGGAACAATAGCAACTAATTATAAATCATGTGTCACATTTTTTTACTCATGCTTGTTCAACTTTCTGGACTCATAACACACTACTTTCACTTCTTGCATTAAGACTCCACTAATTCCCTCCTTGCATGCATTTGGGCACACTATGAAATCCTTGTCAAGATCTGTGATTTTCAGTGCTGACATACTAGTGAGCAATTATCTGCTAAAAAATTTCCACACGTTATGCAGTGCATTCGAGTCCTTTCCCTTTCTTATACAAGGTTCTAATGGGATGACCAATTTTGGAAAAATTTCGAATAAATATCCTTTAGTATCGTACAAATCCGATGAATAATCTAACCTCCTCCACATTCATTGGAGTTGGCCACTCCCTTATGGATTTGATCTTTTAAGGGT
Source organism: Pinus taeda (assembly GCA_000404065.3). NCBI lineage: Eukaryota > Viridiplantae > Streptophyta > Pinopsida > Pinales > Pinaceae > Pinus > Pinus taeda. Next base: position 61,545 of record APFE030341478.1, on the reverse strand, counting down.
TGACTCCTACACCTTCCTTAGAGATGATGTGCACTAGTGATCCGGATTTAAACAGGAACGCAACAAATTACAAAGATAACCATATACACAAATATGCAGCGGAAATAATACTTCATTTCATTAATGGAAAATACTGAAATATGCTTACAATCAGAAATGGACTTAAACTAGCTAGGGCGATGGTAGCTATCTCTGAGAAGAGATGTGTGGGCTACATGCCTCTGAACTGACTTACAATGAGGCTCGAAGGCCTATTTATTGTTGAGAAACAATGAAAACCCTTAACATTCCAAAACCTAACCCTAGGAGATGAAACGCCAAACTGTGGGCCCCGTTTGGGGGTAAGTTGGTACATCAACTTCCCGGGGTCGTAACTTTAGCATATGATCTCCGTTTGACGCGTACAATAGCTCATTAGAAATATCTATTCGAGCACTATCATTGTTGGAACGGGCGGCAACATCGGTCCATTGCATGGACCCATGTTGCCTCCGGATTCCCCAAAAAACGTCGTTTAGGGCCTCAAAACGGCTCCGGAAGTTCAGGACCCGAAAAACTGCTAAAAATAGTAAGTTGTGCTACAATTAAGGAAACTGAAAATGCTGAGAAAGACAATGGTGGGGGTCCAGGTGGACTTGGCAGGTGGCCACCAATATCCACCTGGATTAAAGGGTGACTTGGATAAAATCCTTGTGTGAGGACACATCGTCATCTAGAGTAGCAATGTAATCCACCATAGTGGCCATGTGCAGAACGAGGGAGAGTCAAGGAAGTATCGAGTCAGATAGGAAAAGTGGAGGGAAATATAATTCAACATCAAAAAATAAAATGCTGAAAGGATGTAAATAACAATATGCATGATGTGAGAAGTCTCTTTTCCATAGCGATATACCAGGAGAAGGGATACAGACCATTACCCAAGATAGACCAGCGCAAATCCCCCCAAAGAAAGTGCATGCCAATGATAAATGCATAAAATCCCCGGCGTTAATAAAAACTAGTGAAAATGGCCACCACTTACTAGAAATAGACAAAGTGGAGTAAGGATTCATACAATTACCCATTAATGATTAATGCATATTAATTTACTATCATAGCAAATTTTTCGGAGGCACGCAAACAAAATCTTTAATAATCTATGGATTTTTATGAAGTGATATAATAATGTGCCTCGAGAATGAGATTTTTGAAGGAGGGGACGAGTATATGTGGTAGTGGCAGATACTGATGGGGGGCTGATTTTTAATATGGGGTCCGCAATGTTCACCATTTCAGGCTCATTTTTCCTTCGATTTTCCATCATTGTCTACTACTTGTGTTGTATAATTTTCTGAATATTAATATTCTAATATTAATAATATTAATGGGAGTAATCAGAGAGTTTGTAAGGAAGTTTTAATATGTTGGTTAGTTATAAACTCCATTGAATAACTTTTAATGATGTTTTAATGAATATTTTTTTAAAAATTTTATGTTGAAATAATGTTAATAATACATTATTAATATATTATTTATACGAGCAATCTAATAAGGCCACAATTTTCGCTGGAAAATAATGGAAATTACATCAAGATTTTGATTGCTATTTATCAAATGTTTTAGGAAATTTTGGTTATAGTTGTCAAGCTTCACGATTTTGGGTGCTCCATGGGTTTTTGATGGTGTTGAATCTATTTCTGCCATCAAAAAATGATTTAAACACTCCTATGGTTGGATTTTTTGAAAAATCAAAAGTCCATACTGATGAGGCCCATCAACAGGTAAACTATATGGGTCATAATGCCACTCTCCAGCTTATTAAATTGACTTTTCTCACATTTATTTACATATTTCATTATAATTTTCTTAGTGAGAAGAGTAAAGGTGAGTTACTATGTCATGTGGCCTAATGTGTGTTAAATGCATGAATTGGAGCTATTTTGGGATGACTCAAGTGTAGGAATTCAGAGTAGGAAAGCAAGAGAGATTTTAGGAGTTGGTTTGCCTCCTTAAATCCTCAAATCATTCGAAGATTATTCCACCCTATCTCATCAGATCAGTGTCACTGACATCCAATCAAACCAAGTTCATTGGTAACCAAGCAAGTGGTAGTCAAGGAAGAGTTATTCTTGAGTTAGGGATCTAGGTATCCCTATTTTCTAGGGAGCTATTGGTAGCTCCAGTTTTGTATAAATAAGAGAGCCAAGGGACTCATTAGGATTCAACATTTTTCTTTAGTCAAGAGGCCATTTTGATCTAAAACATTTTGATTGTTATTTTTATGATGCTCTTGACACTTTCATGACAATGAGAAATTTTGTTTTGATCCAGCACTGAGTTGACTTAGAGGGCTGAAGCTCTTGGATTAGGGCCCAACTCTAACAGTAAAATTTCATATTTTGTAGTTGTATTATTAGCTTACAATGATAGTTAGCTGATGAAGTTTATTTATGTCTTCTTTTTAGCTTAGCAAGTTACTTAAATTGTTTCTTAACCCTGTTTCTTTTAGGTTAAAGAGGTAAATTAGTGTTGCAGTTAAGTGAAGGAAATTATACCATAAAAGTTGTGATAGTGGCCCCTATCTCGTTTCCCTCATGAGATTATGATTACAGGACCCCACTCTCACAACCCAAATATAATGTTTGTCTCTTGTTTGTTGCATATATTGATTTTCATTCTTAGCTAGATAATTATTTATGATTTATTGGAAGCATCTGCAGTTGTTATATTGTTTTCTTAACATTTCTCTAGCTTAAAAAGAAATCCATTTCATAGATCTTGTCCTTAATAGTAGATAGATCAACTTTCTCAAATTCAACTCATATTTTCCATTTGGACATGTACTGATTTATGAATGAAGAGAGAAACATCTTTTCTTATAGGGATTATTGATCTACAGTAAGGGAATCCTCCAACCAGCTTCACCTAGACCTTCTCCACCTTTTACTGAGGCATAACAACCCATAGTTGGAACCTCTATTTTCCAGCCACCATGAGCAAGTTGCCTTGGGAAAATCCAACCTCCTTGTGGTGTTGGGGTTGACCTTGGGCAATTTTCACCTTCCCTAAACCTTATAAAACTATCATGCACCCCTTCAACACCTCATATCGCTATTCTTACCCTCCAAACCCTCTCAACTAAGTTCTTGTAGAAATTAAGGACATCCTGTAGCAGATCAGGACATCATGCGGCAATTTCTTGTATCAAAATTGTAGTATACTATTTTGACATTATTTTGACCTGAAATTATAGGATAGCCTAGTATAGGACTAGGTTAACCCCTTACCTTGGACTCCATGACCAGAAGTTCCACCTAGATAAGCTTTCCCATTCCTTTCCCTCCTGCAAGATCAGATAACATTAGCTTTTATATTCCTGAAGTTAGCAATTAAGACTTTTTTCTGTAAATGTGAATGACATAGTTAATGAATGTGTGTTTGAATTCTGAGATGATAGAGTAACTTTCTATTTTCAAGCAGTCCTGATAGCTAGATGATCAATTGCAAGATTAGCATCGTTCCTTTCTATAAGTAATCTGTTTCATTTCATACTTGGATGATTTATGAAATTCCATAGCATTTACGATTTGACATCTTTCATTTCATAAATTGGCAAGCATTTACTTTCCCCGCACTAGAACTAGCCTTACATTCACTCTCAATAGTGAGACTCCCTTTAGTTCAATAGGGGATTGGTCTGGAACCCTAATGGTCAAGTTCCCCAATGGAGAAGTGACATGAGTAGAATGATGCATTTGCTCTGTATATAGGACTGCCTCCTCCAAGTCATACGAAACCCCAGATTGATAAAGTAAATATGGTGTCATAGGAGTTGCAACATTCTTTCTATAATACTGAGGCTCATCACTTTTTGCCACCGTTGTTGGGGAGGTGTCTTAGGTAGAGGTAATTTTCTTATTTTATTTCCAATTTGCATTTAGTATGTAGATGTTATTCTTCTTTCCTTTCTATTCTACAATTAATTTTGAAAAAACACATAAAAAGAAAAAATTTCTTTCATGAATCATAGGAATAGAGACAACATATTGAAATTCTCGCCATATACCCCCACACCATCAAACAATCAACCTTCCCTCTTATTTGGTGACTCTCAACTTCCCTCTCTGACTACAGGGGAATTGGAGGACCCATTAAGTGAAAAACTAGAGATCTTTGAAAATCCTTTTAGGGAAGAAGAAGAATAAACCATTCCATACATTTACACGATGGCTGAAAACAGAAATGAGGCTAAAAACATAAATAAGGGTGATTTTTCCATTAGAGAGACTAATGGAGTTGCCAGGATGAAAAACATAAGCCCCTCTACCCTTCCTAACTTCAATGGCTTAACCTCAAAGGACTGTGATACCCTTTTTTTTGAGTTTGTTGTCATCTACAGAACTTATGATTATACCTCTGATGACTAGAAGTTGAAGTTGTTCCCATCCACCCTTAAGGATGCAACCTTGTGCTGGTCCATGGGTTTACCTAAGGACAACATCACTACTTGGGCTAAAATGCAAAAAGACTTCAACAACAAGTACATGGACTCTTATAGGTCCAAATACACCAAAGAAGATATCTTTAGAATGGATTTGGGACATCATGAATCCTTGGAGGATTACAAGGAAAGGTTCCAACTCAGTTACAGAAGAGCTAGATGCATCCTTGATCCTGAATAACTCAAGTTAGTCCTCCTTAGAGGAATCAGGGAGGACATTATAGAAACCCTAAACATGTCTAGAGGGAAATTTATCAGCTATCTTATGATGATATGAAGACAATTTTCAAAAATCATTCTAGGGCTGCCAGAAAGAAGGCTAGGGCTACTCAAGCTTTGGTTAGTTCCTGTTCCTCCAACACATCTATTAAGAGCGAAATTGGAAACATGTTGAAAGACTTTAAAAGTGAAATGCTACACACCCTTGATCTGTAAATGGACACCATGCATATTAAGAGGAGGCATAGTAGCCTTAGCTATATTTTGCCCTAGATGCACTAGAAGACGCCCTAGAAATGAATGTTCATTAAATGTTATAGAGGTCTGCTTGGTCTATGAGGAAATTCATTCCACAGATAGGTTCCCATATCTACCTGGATTGAAGGTTGTGTACTAAGGCACTGAAGGTGGGGCTGAACAACTCTGTTATATCAATCAAACGAGGCCTCAAGGACCTCGACCATAGCAACAGGGCATGTAAGCGGAATCCTATTCTTATTACAATCCCAATCAGAATGCATCCCTTCCCCCTTTGTGTTCTCCTACTCATCCTTCATGGTCCACACCTTCTCCTTGGTCTTATGGAACTCAATACCCTTCCCAACTTGCCAATCAGTCATTTCAACCATATGCTCCCCCACATCCTCAGTGGAATTCCCGATCATAAGGTTAGAGGCCTCCATTCAACCAAGCTCCAACCTTACTGCATCCACCTCCATCTCAACCACATCTACCTTGCTTGCCCCAATGAAGCAACCTAAGATGCTTGCTCAGCCAAATCCAAACTTAAACAACAAATAGCTACAACAAGTCTATAGTGGAGAGATCTACTACCCTGCCTATACTGTGGAAATTCAAGAAATCAACCTCAGGTCTGGAAGATTGCTTCAAGATAACCAACCTCCATCGCCACCTAAGGCCCTTGAAGAGGAAAAGGAAGAGAGTGTTCATAAAGCCAATCCACCTCCTTTTCCTGAAATATTGATCCATCCTAGTCACCATAACCCAGAAGAGACTGAACTTCTGGGAGAATTGAAAAACTTTTCTGTTAGAATCCCACTCCTCCAATCCGTCAAGGATGTACCCATATACAACACATTAATCAAGGAGAAATTCTTCAAACATCCCTAGAGGATAAATAAAGACCACCCTACCATTAAGGTCATTGGACAATTGTCTGACTTAATGTTGAGGAGAGTCATGTGCCCAAAGTATCTAGACCTTGGAAGTCCTATGGTAGATGTGCACATTGAGGACATCATTGTCCCCCACACCTTGATTGATCTTGGTGTTTCCATGAATTAGATGACTAAGGAGACCATGATCAAACTAAATCTCCAACGATCCTTAAGAAATACCATAACAATATTACAACTTGCAGACAGATCCACAGTAGCTCCCAAGGGAGTTGTTGAGGATTTGATGGTCTCTATTGATTCCTAGGAGTATGCCAATCACTTCTTAGTTCTCCAACCCAAGATAAAATTCAATGGTTATCCTCTCATCCTTGGAAGGCCATGGCTAGACATTAATGATTCTTACATAAGTTGCAAAGATGGGAACATGGTCATTAAGAATGGGCTTCTATCCAGACAGTTGGTCTTGTACCCTCTTGCTCAACCATCCCTGGGGCATGAATTACCATTATGGTTGGAAGAGGAGGAGGAAGAAAAATTATACCATACCACATCATACACAATTTTTACCATATATGCTATTGTGGGAGGGGGGTAACTTGATGAAAATGACCTCATTGATCAAATCCCATAGAACAACCACCTAGCACCATGCCTCTTGATGAGCTGGTGAAGAAATATTAAGATAACACTTCGAATGATTCGTGCCTAGTTCACTCAAGTCTTTCTCGTGTCAAAATGGTAGAATTTGGTCCATCTAAAACATTGAAAGTCAACCCCTCTCTCTCAACCCATCAGGAAGAGAGATTGTGAAACATGCAAAGGGAGCACTTGGATTCTTTTCCCTGGAGCTATAAGGAAATGAAGGGAGTGCATCCTTCAGTGTGTACTCACCACATATACATTAAGGAAGGATACAAACTAGTGCACCAACCTCAGAGGAGAATGAGCCTAGCATTTAAAGACATAGTCAAAGAAGAATTCCAAAAGTTGTTGGATGTAGGGTTTAGTTATCCCATCTCAGATAGTGAGTGGGTGTCTCCTGTAGTTTTTGTGCCAAAGAAGAATGCAAACTGGAGGATTTGTGTGGGTTACAGTAAGATAAACCAAAGACACTAAGAAAGGCCATTTTCCTCTATATTACATTGATCAATCCTTGGATGGTCTTGGAGGGAAGAAGTTATTCTCTTCCCTCGATGGATTCAGTGGTTATAATCAGATCCAAATTAGCTTAGAGGATGAAGATAAAACCACCTTCACTTTTCCTTGGTGCACCTTTTCTTATAGGTTCCTTCCTTTTGGGTTATGCAATGTGCCTGCCACTTATCAAAGGGAAGTTATGAGCATCTTTGTTGAGCTAGTCCATGACTTTGTAGAAATCTATATGGATGATTTCACTCCCTATGGTGTGACTTCCTAGAGCCTCTCTTTAACTTGGGGAAAATATTAAATAAGTGCATTGAAATGAACCTATCACTTAGTCCCATGAAGTGTGAATTCTTGATGAACGCAGGGATTGTTTTGGATCACTCAATATCCCAAGAAGGACTACAAGTGGACCCAACTAAAATTTCCTTCATAAAAAGAGTCCCTACCCCTCAAAAGCAGAGGGATTTCAGGAGTTTATTTGGCTTAGATGGATATTATAGGAGATTTATCAGAGAATTCAATGAAGTAGCCTCACCATTGTTTGGACTAGTGGCCAAGAATTATGATTTTGTTGGTCAGAAAGTTTCCAATATGCCCTAGAAATCTTGAATTACAAGTTGACTATTGCACCCATACTTAGAGGCCCAAATTGGGCTCTTCCTTTCCACTTCCATGTGGATGCATTTGACAAAGCTATAAGAGCATCTCTAGGCTAGATAGATGACAAGTTTCCTTATGCCATTTACTTCATTGCCCAAAATTTAGCCAAGGTTGATTTGAACTACATTGTGAATGAAAATGAACTCATAATTGTTTCCCATTCCTTGAACAAATTCAGATACTACATCACTAGTTATCAAACCTTTGCACATAATGCACATGATGTTAACAAATACTTAATGAACAAGCCTGATGTGAATGCTAGAATTATTAGATGGTTTCTTTATTACAATGGTTTGATTTAACTATCATTGAAAAGCTATGTAGAGAAAAAGTAGTTGTATATTTTCTAGCTAGACTTGACTTTCCTATAGGTGAGGAAGGAATGGTTGATGATTAGCTTCTAGATGAGCATTTATTTTCTATTTTAATTCTCTATCCATGGTTTTCTGACATAGAAAACTACCTAGTTGTTGTAAAGTTCCCTCCAAACCTATCATCCTGGGAGAACAACATAATTGTAAGGAAGAGTGCCCCATTCACTTGGATTGGGGGAAATCTCTTCAAGTTGGGCCCAAATCAAATTTTGAGGAGGTGTATCAGGGAGGAGGAAGTCTTTGACATCTTTCTAGTCTATCATGATGGGCTTTGTGGAGGTCAATTTGTAGCCAAGAGGACAACTTTCAAGGTACTGTAAGCTGGCTACTATTGGTCCACTCTCCACCTACTCCCAAGGATGAGATTCCCTAATAGCCTCAAGTGACTCTAGAGCCATTTGACAAGTTGGGCATGGATTTCATTGAGCCCATTGATCCAGCATCAAGGAAGAAAAAGTACATAATTGTATGCAATGATTATTTGACAAGGTGGGTTGAGACCAATGCTATCAAGGTAGCAAAAAAGGAGAAAGTCACTGAGTCCTTAAGGAAGAATGTATTCTACAAGTTTGGGTACCCTAGAGAACTATTCATCAATCGGGGAGCTCAATTCATATCACATGTAATTGAAAATTTGTTGATGCAGAATGGGATAAAACACAGGAATTCAATTTCCTATCATCCTCCGACCAATGGAAATGTAGAGGTCACCAAGAGGGGATTGGAAGGCATCCTCTCCAAGGTTGTGAGAAACAACATAAAATATTGGGCTAATAGACTAGTGGAGGCCACTTAGACATATAATACAACTTGGAAGACAACCACTATTTTCACACCTTATGACTTGGTCTATGGTAAGAAGGCTCTAATCTCCATTTATTTTGAGTACAACACATTGAGAATGGAAGCACAGTTGGATTTGGGTGTTACAAACGTGGAGCATGAGAATTGGCTCCATCTGAATGGTCTGGATGAAATCAGGTTGCAAGCCTTCCTACACATTGAAGCTATCCAATTAGAGATGAAGTTTTGGAATGAAAAGAACATCAAGGACAAGGTTTTTCAAGAAGGGGATTGGGATTTTCTATATGAATCCATGTTCAAGGACTTCAAAGGAAAATTGATGACAATGTGGTTAGGTCCATACCTGATAGAGAAGTGATATGACAATAGGGTTTTTCAAATCAGGACCATTGATGAGGAAGGTAATTCCTCGCTTATCAATGGATACAAACTGAGATATTACAAAAGACCTTTGTCTAGGGAGGAGTTCATCATCACCATTAATAAGGAGGTAATTGTGATTGGAAGTGTCTTGGCTTCCAAGTCACACAATTCTTGAAAACTTTGTTATTTGTGAAAAAAAACAATAGAGTCCTGGATGAAAGCCTCCATGGGGCATCAAAGGCCAACTCTTGGCTTGAAAACCTCCTTGAGGCAACCCAAGAGTGAAAAAAGAAAAATAAAAAAGATAACTCGGTGAAAACCTCCCTTAAGCCACTTAGGGAAGGAAAGTAGGTTGAAAACCTCTCTTGAGGTAGACTATGTGTCTTTCAAAAAAAGAGAAAAAATAAAAATTACCATGGCAGGGAACTCAAACCTGTCCACTAATAAATTTTGTCATTTTACATGTTTTGATGGCAATAAAATATGGAGAGCTACATGGACAACATGTTAAGTTTCATTCCATTTATCCCTCCATCAATGCCATCTAATCCATGCCAACCATGTCCCTACCACTCATATCCATTTTCACACATCAAAAATATTTTATTTTCTTTTTCTGCATTTTCTGTCTTGCTACAAGATGTCCTGTAGCTGCTACAAGAAGATCTCGTGGCACTACAGGATGTTGTAAAATGATACAGTAAAGGGGAACCGATATGAAAATCATCACGCATTCCAATTATAGGTTGATTAGGGACCTCACACTTCATCAAAATCACTCACCAATCATCCAAGTATCCTTGGTCAAAATCACCATACCCATACCTAGCTTTGTCTCATTCAAGAAGAAAACACAATAAAATGTCTAAACTATAATGAATAGACTAGAGGACATGTCCTCCCTTGCCTTAGCCACTCACTACCCCATCAAATCTCTTCCATCATACTCCAACCGATACACTGCTATCAAACATCCCTTTGAGAAAAAATCATTGTAAAAGGAAGAAAAGAGGTAGCTACAAGATCTCCTATAGCAACCTATTCCATTACTACAACTAGCATAAGACTTCATTTTTCTTCCCAACCAAAGAAAGGAGGAGTACTATGATATATGAAAACCTTGCTTCTCGTAGTGAGACTCCACAACAACAGTAACATAAAACAAATATCAAGCACTTGTACACATCAAAATCCAAGCAATCATCAATATAAGCAGGAAGAAATACATGGGAAGAGAGAAAAGGAGAACTTTGTTGAGCAACAACATAGAAGGAAACTATTCCAACATGCATTGATCAACAAAATGTAGGCACACGTATGGTAACTTACCTAGCTTTTCCCTAAGTACGATATAATGGAAAATGTATAAATTTTGAAGAAAGGTATTTTTATAAGATTGAGGTGGCTAGTTAATTTGGCCACCATCAACTTGTGATAGAAAAGTGAACTACCAGTCAGCATGCCACATCAGAGTGTCACATCAATGGGAATCAATTAAAAAGGTGGCCGAATCAGTTAAGGGGGAGTCGGTGATGATTACAAGGAGAAAGTTAATGATCACCAATAGTGGGCCAATGGTCACAATTAAGAAATATTGTACCATTTCTAGCTAGCATACTGCATGAAGCCTCGACCATAAATAACATAAACCCCAAACTTTCATGCATTTTTTTTCTTATTTCAAGATCAAAGAGATAACGACAATCTCGGGAAGCCATCGAAAAGTTGAACCCTACTTTGGCCATCCAATAGGAGACAACTATATGGAGCAACTACAGGAAACTGAGAAGCTTACAGGAAGCTACAAGAAGTTTGCAAGGGGGTGCCTTGGGTCAACTTGGTCATCAATTGAAATTATCCCAATCATTAGAGTGAGAAGTAAGTGGCCTATCTCTCATTTATCCATTCTTTGCTAATTGATAAACATTTCACTATTTTAGTAATTATAGTTAGCTTGCAAATCTATAATATTCCTAATTAGCCATGGCTAATTGGGATATTCGATTTTGCCCAATTTTTGCCTTCTATAATTATTTATAAATAAAAAACTGAGGACGGGAGATATAACTCACTTTAAGAATAAAAAGTCACTTCCTAGTAGCACAATGTTGTGGCTTAAAGAGGAGCCAAGGGGACCAAAGGGGGACGCAGAAATGGGGCCCATGCAGACACATGGAGAGACTGTGTAGGAGGGAAGAACACATGGCAAGAGGGGAATCACGCAGGACGAAATGAGCCTAGATATTGTGAGAGGCAGAGGCTATAAAACAGAGAGGAACCCCCTCATTTGGGATCATTCTGGTTATGAGCATTTGTGATAATCATTTCGACTTAGAACACGCTAGTTGTTTAGCTAGTCTGCATCATTGTTTAGTGCATTGAGTGTCTCCGTTCGGAGATCTCACCCTTAGCCCCGGGGGACTTCGAGTGCCTGCTCGGGCAACATATTTCCATTGGCATTCCAGCAGTAGATTCATCAGCATTTCAACAGTAGTTCCATCAGCATTTCAACAACAGTTTCATTAGCGTCTTTGAGGAACTGTGCAGAACCCCAAGGGGGTGATTTTCGGGGGTCGGCCATTTTAGAAACGATTTCTGGGTTTTTCTGGGTTTCTTGAGTAGAGTCCAATTCCAGAGTTTCAGCCATTTCTGAGAAGGGGAGCAGTCCCAAATCCTCATTTGATTTCTAGTAGCACGAGTAGCACAACAATTTCTCAGCAGCTGGGACGCAGATCAGTGTGAGGCCATTCTAGGAAAGCTTTCTGGGTTTTTTTGGGTTTCTTGAGTAGAGCCCGAATCCAAAGTTTCAGCTTTTTCTAAGGGGAGAATCCCCAAATCATCATTTATTTTCTAGCATCACATTAACAACATCCACGAAGAGAGGCCATTCTTGTCATTCTGAGTGTATTTCTTCACTTTCCTTGTGCAAGTCGAGGTTCTATCTGTCTAATCACCTCTTGTACTCATTTATTACTTAGTATAATAAAATGGCTTAGCATTTCTCACTGCATTTCTTGTGTATCTGCTTATATTTTCGGTTTACATTATTATATGTTGTTCCATTATTATTATATCATTTCTGGGTTATTATATCATTTGCACATATTTGGTTGGAGTTTTTGCTAGGGTTTGAGGAATATTCTGGGTTAGGAATATTACAAAATCAGATAGAGTTTGGGGCTATATAAGAAAAAAATTGTGGCTATAGGGAATTGTATAAATTACACACATCCACTAAACCTATTAAGCTCCCAACCACCCTGAAATCCATACAGAAGGGACCCCATAAAACCTCCTTCACTTAGCTTAAACAGAGAAGAAAATGGGAGGGGGGTTCAATAGAAGATAACCGACAAATACATCAAGAATTCACCTTCATCCCCTTGTGGTAGATATCTTCAAGAGGCATCACTGGTTAGGATTCTTTGAGTTTCTCAAAGGATATGATGATGATATAACCTATGAATTTTCCATGGCACTAAACCCTCAAGCAAGAACAAGTGATACCACTATGGTGAGAGGGTTGTCCATTACCATCAACCTTGATGTGATTATCAAAGTCACAACACTTCCTCTATGGGTTCAATGGAGAAAGGAGGAGAAGGCCAACAACACCTTTGCTAAGAAACATTTCTTCCTAAATGATGAAAATCCAATTGAAGAAAAGTTTGGGATTAGATGTGAGAGTCTTCCCTATCACTAAGATGAGGTGGGGTACCATATCCTTGAGTACATTTCTTGTGAAGGGAGACTAAATGTAGTTTATGGCTTCCAATTTAGACTCCTCCATGAGTTGAGATTCAAAGCTATAATACCCATAAAACAAAGGCTTAGTGTGCCTTATTTCCTTTTATATTCCATTATAGACATGAGTGAGAAGGAGAAAGAGGGGAAACTCTAGCAGTTAGCACACCATGGTCTCATCAAGCTAATAATGGAAGATTCCTTAAGCCAATTGAGAATTCATGTTCTATGGTCCACATTTAGGGACACGGACAAAGAAGCCTTCCTTGAATCCCGAGCCCTTGAACATGGTGGGGCCCCAACCTGTAGTGCTGAAGAGGAAGAGGAGGTAGAGGAAGGAGAAGAGGAGGATTAAGGAGAAGAAGAAGTAGATGAAGAAGAAAAAGAAGTGGAGGGAGAAGAAAAGAAAGGAGGAGAGGAGGAGTAGAAGGCATAGACTAGCCCTGAGAAAAACATTACACTTGAAGAAGAGCATATGTCCCCAATATTGTGTCCTAAACCCACTAAAAATGAGGTAGATACTTCCTTGGATGCCTTAAGCACACCCATCAAGCCTAATGGGAAAAGGTAGAGGCAAACTTCCCTCTATTTTAAAACAATAGGAAGCACTAGGATTAAGCATGGGAGGTTAGAAACGTAAAAAAAAATCCCAATCATAATTGAAGAATTACCAAACAAGCAGGAGGAGCTAGAGTCCATGGGAATGAAGATTGACAAATTCACATAACCAGAAGCAACTCCAAAGGCTACCATCACCTATGTCACGAATCTTGTCACGAGTTCAAGATCATCTAAGAAAGCCAAGGCATTTGTAACCATCCAATAGAAGAAAAAATTCGTACTACTGGATCCCCAAACAATGCTATAGGAAACACTAGCAGTGCTACAGGAAAGACAAAATGAAGGGGAAGAGAAGTAGGGATAGAAGTAAGGCAAGGAAGAAACACCACATGTAGAAGAGGGGGAAGCTTCTCCAAAGACATTTGAGTGAGATTTTCCAGAGTTGCAGGAGCCTAATCCACAACCAAATCTACGCTCCTACTCCAAGTTCAATGAAGGAGGTAGAGTGATACCACATAAAGTCACAATCCCTCTCTTCTTTGAACTTGAAAAAGAAAGAGGAAGGACACATCAATGGATGCAAATTTCTAGGTCAAAGAAAGTAGAAGATGTGGGCGATATGGAAGAAAGAATCCTAGAGATGGGAAGGTAGTCGAGTCAATCAAGAGACAAAGAGAACACCATGAGAACACAATTCTAGGTAGAAAACACATGGTTGCGGAGGAAGATGAAAGAAAAGGAGAGCCAATTAGCCACCATGGAAAGCCTCTCCCTAGAGGGATTTCAATGCAGGCTACAATCCAAATCATCTGCACTATACCTCAAAGATCAATGGATGCAATTTCATATTAAGACATTGGCACAATAGGGGACCATGCCATTCCAATATTATAGGCAATTCATCGAGCTATGTGACAAGAGCAGCCTTGAAGATAGGGCCAAATTATTTGAATTCTACTTGCACAACCTTTAATTGATAGACTTGAATGTGTGCGACCCCAATGCGAAGTTGGGGGACTTGTAACTGATCGCCCTTGCATCATGGATGAGTCATTAGGAGGTCAAGGTTGAGGAGGTGAAGAGAATAGTAGAGAAAGAGGAAAGAGAGCCCCTCTACATTAGATAAGAACAAATAAATTCCATGCTTGTTATTAGTAACCATAACATCATTTCCAATGATGTTCATCTTGTACCAAGATACCTATCTACCCAAGAATAGACCATCTCCCATTTTGAGAACACTTTAAGATTTTTGGGGACTGACAACCATCAAGCATGCCAAAGGAGATGGAATAACCTACCACATAGTCTCCAGATCATGGACTACCACTCTCCTAGAGATTGAGAACTTCATTAGAAAGGATACCCAAGTATAAGAAGGCCATGAAAAGGATAAATATCAATTGGATTGGATTAAATCTCCATCCATCTTCGCTGTTGGGTTTCCTGGAAGGTAGGAGGGAAGAAGAGGAAAGAAATAAGCGGGATAGAGAAAAATGCAAGGCTCTATCCTCAAGAAGGGACACCATCCACAAAATCTCGGGATGTGAGAGAGGTCATGAGGGCTATGAAAGATATGGATATAGATGACTAAGTTGCTCAGAGGATGAGAAATAGTTTCAGTAGGTGGTGATGATGAGGCTCATCAATAGGTAAAATATATGGGTCACAATGCTACTCTCCATCTTATTAAATTAAGTTTACATTTATATACATATTTTGTTATATTTTCCTGAGTGAGAAGAGTGAAGGTGAGTTACTATGTCATGTGGCCTAATGTGTTTTAAATGCAGGAATTGGAGTAGTTTTGGGTTGACTTAAGTGTAGGAATATGAAGTAGGAAAGCAAGAGATATTTCAAGAATTAGTCTCCCTCCTTAACTTCTCAAATCATTCAAAGATTCCTCCACTCTATCTCGTCATTTGAGTGTCACTAACAGCCACACAAACTGAGTTCATTGGTAGCCAAGCCAGTGACAGTCAAGGAAGAGTTATTCTCGAGTTAAGGCACCAAGTATCCTTATTTTATAGGGAGTTGTTGGTAGCTCCAGGTTTGTATAAATAAGAGAGCCAAGGGACTCATTAGGATTCAA
Organism: Pinus taeda; assembly: GCA_000404065.3. NCBI lineage: Eukaryota > Viridiplantae > Streptophyta > Pinopsida > Pinales > Pinaceae > Pinus > Pinus taeda. Next base: position 45,960 of record APFE030341478.1, on the reverse strand, counting down.
TTTTTTGTTGTAGCCAAGAGGCCATTTTGAGTTAAAACATTTTGACTATTATTGTTATGATGTACTTGAAGATTTTATGATAATGAGAAATTATGTTTTGATACAACAATGAGTTGACTTAAAGGGTTGAAGCTCTTGGGTTAAGGCCCAACCTTAGAAACAGAAGTTCATTTTTTGTATGTATATTCTTAGGTTAGAATAATAAGTAGCTTCTGAAGTTTATTTACGTTTCTGAGTTAGCTTAGCAAGTTAATTATATTGTTTCTTAACCTTGTTTCCATTAGGTGAAAGAGGTCGATTAGTGTTGTAGTTTAGTGAAGGAATCTATACGAGAAAATCTTGTGAAAGTGGCACCTATCTCATTTCCTTCATGGGATTATGATTAGAAGACCCCACTATCATAGCCCCAAAAACATAGTTTGTATTTTGTTTATTGCATAGATTGAGTTTCATTCTTAGCTAGATAATTGTTTATGATTTCTTGGAAAAATATGTAGTTTTTATCTTCTTTTATTTACATTTATGTAGCTTAAAAGGAAATCCATTTCATAGATCTAGTCCTTAACAGTAGATAGATCAGCTTTCTCAAATTCAACTGATCTTTCCCTTTTCAACATGTAGTGATTTATGAATGAAAGAGAAATTGGTTTTATTGCAGGGATTGTTGATCTACAAGAAGGGACTCCTTCAACTAGATTCGCTTAGGTGTTCTCCACCTTTTGTCGAGGCATACCATCCCATAGTTTGAACCTCTATTTTCTAGCCACCATGAGCAAGCTACCTTCGCAAACTCTGACCTTCGTTGGGTGTTGGGCTTGGCCTTGGTAGTTGTTCACCTTCCCTACACCTTATACAACATTGATTAACCCCTCCAACACCTCATCTCACGATTGTTACCATCCAAAACCTCTCAGTTAACTTCCTACAACAATTCAGTATATCTTGTAATAGATCAGGACATCCTACAATAGTTTCCTATAGAAAACATGTAGTAGCCTGTTTTGACCCTGTTTTTACCTTAAATGATAGGATAACCTAGTATAGGAGTAGCTTATCCCCTCATCTTGGACTCCATGACCAAAAGTACCACCTGGACCAACATTCCCATTCATTTCCCTCCAACAAGATCAAATAATGTTAGCTTTTATAGTTCTAAAGTTAGCAATTAAGAATTTTTATGCAAATGTGAATGAGATAGTTAATGCAAGCATGTTTCAATTCTGAGATGATAGAGTCACTTTCTATTTTGAAGCAGTCCTAATAGCTATATTATCAATTGTAAGATTAGCATCGTTCCTTTCTGCAAGTAATTTGTGTCATTTCCTAGCTAGATGATTTATGACATTTCATACCATTTACCATTTAGTAGCTTTCATTTCCTAAATAGATAGGCATTTAATTTCCCTGAACTAGAACTAGCCTTACATTCACAGTCAATAGTCAAACTCCCATTAGTTCAATAGAGGACTGGCCTAGAACTCTAATGGTCAAGTGTCCCAATTGAGAAGTGACATGACTAAGATGATGCAGCACTGTTGCCTCCAAGTTTGTAGGAAATCCAAGGTTGTTAAAGTATTGGTAGCCCTAGGAGTTGCATCATTATTTCTATGATATTGAGGCTCATCACATATTCCTGAGAAAAATAGATTTCTGGAAAAAATTGTGGCCTGAATAGAGAAAGCCTTTTTTATATAGAAAATAATAGATTTCCTAAAATCTCTTCAATTTTTTATTAAAGTTATTTTTCACTCGAAAAATAATAGCTCAAGGATATAAGCATATTTATTGTCCTTCAATCAATAGGAAATAAAGGAAGAGATCACTTTTTAAAATAAAAATAAAATAAAAATATTATTACATTATAATTTAAGGAGAAAGTATAGTGTGATAGAGAGCCCCGTGTATATATATATGAAGGTGATCAAATATAATTTAAAACATTAAAAAAAATCTCTATTCTTAAGAGTATAAAGAGAAAAATAAGAACTTTTAAAATAATATTAATTTTTATGATGTATTGGGATGAAATATTTTATGAGCTTTGTAACACTAAGATGGTTGAAAATTGAAAGTACTTTCCCCTAAAATGTTGTTTATGTATTAAAATTAGATTTTAATTTCAAAATATTTGTGACGTAACCAATTTTTTTTCTAAATTTGTTAATAATGGACCTGCTTAACCTTTTTATTTAATTAAAATATGATAATTTTTTTAATTCTTTACTTAATTATTTTGAATCACAAGGGTAAAAGTCTAAAATAGTTCAAATAAATTGGTTTCCAAGGTAACATATACAAAGAAAACAAGTGCAAAGATATCAAAATGCAAGGTTTTGGATTAGATTGTCCGACGGTGAAAAAATATGGTTTTAATGTCATGTTCTCTTGATGAAAGATTCAACCAATAAACACCTATGACATGCTAAGAAAGCGTAATCAATTCATCGTGGCTAAAAAGGAAAGTTCCAATGTCTCAATGAATAGAAATGAAATCCATTAAGGGAGACAAATGAAAGTATGAAGGAATACTTATAGTAAAATTTGGAAAGGTAAAAGATAACCATTATTTGTCTTGGGAATTATATTAAATCCCATGAAATATTTCTAATGAAATACTTATAAATAATTACAAGATGAGCTCTTCACAAATAGTGATCAATGATTTTTTGTCTTTGAGAAATCAAGAGGTGACATTAAGATAAAATACTTATAAATAATTACAAGATGAGCTCTTCACAAATAGTGATCAATGATTTTTTGTCTTTGAGAAATCAAGAGGTGACATTAAGATATTGGAAGAGATGGGATTCTCCATTAAATTACAATCTTAGCCTAAATGTAAAAAAATATAAGATGTCTCGTGTATGAGTAAAACACATATAGTAGAAAGAATTTTTAATTCTCTAGAGAAATGCCTTTATTATGAAAAGGGATTATGTAGCGGTAGTCCATGCCCCTTGATAATTCGGTCTAAAGTTTACCAAGAAAATAAATGTTTAACTGAAGTATGGAAATATCGAAAGCAAATAGATGAAAGCTTAACTGAAGTAGCCATGCATTGAAATTGAGACATCTCCCAGATTTTGGTGATTATACTTCAACTTGGAATAAAATGATGTAATTTAGAGAGATCAAACTTTTAGCTTTAAATGTATCTCTTGTTTCTCAGATTAAAAAAATGATGTCATTTAGAGAGATCAAACTTTTAGTTTCAAATGTATCTCTTGTTTCTTGGGTTAAAGTTGAGTTTCCTTCATTGGCTAACCAAGTCCTACAAATTAGCAAGGCCTTAAGAAGCACGTGCAAAAATTTAGTAAGGCCTTAAGAAGCACGTGTTCATCGTTACATATGTCATCGATGAAGTCCACTTAATTTAGAGTTGAACATAGCAAGTACGTGCTTTGCAAATATAGAAAATTATAAACCATTTAACATTGAGACAGTGCATTCAAAAGAGAGAAGAGAAAGATCCAAAACATGATATTTCAGTCAATACTCGTTTGAAAATTAAGAAGCAAGGATGATACCTATGAAAATGCAATGACCAGAGAAAGGTAAAGCTTTGAGATGTAACTATAAACGAGCCTGGAATCTCGCTTCTTTCATATGTTTAATCCAAAACTAAATTCGTTTAATCATTGAAGTTAGGGTCACTTTTGATATTCAAGTTTAAACCAAAATAAAATATGGTATTTAATAGACTTCCAAACACAACTATTATTTAATGTAAGTTATTTAATTTAGCCTAACATTTTTTGGGATAAATAAATGATTTGTGTTTATATTACATCTTGAGGAAAAATAGTATATAATATCATAATCAAAGGTATATCTAGGGCTTTGAACCTACTAGGACGGTTTGCGTTCATATCAAACTCAGTTAGCTAAAGTTATAGACCTTTGATAAATTTTTCAATGATATCCTAGTGAACCAAAGCTAATAGAAAAATTAGTTCTACAAATATTTATGGATAGTACGATTACTTATTTCCATTCCATGCACTGAGTTTCCAAAAAGGAGTGGCCTACATTAACACTAATATTTGATTTACTGTAGAAAAGGTAAAATATAGTACTACGAAATAAGTCAAATTTACTAGATAAGTTTCCAAATTCTTCACCAAAAGGAGCATAGATTCTAGAGTTTAGCCTAGACTCGAGTCTACTGAGAGCTGAAGTTTGCATATCACTATAGATTTCCTTTTGTCTCTTCTAAAATTGGATTATTGTTTTGTGGGTTTGCATGCTAGTAGGAATCTATGCTCCAAGGTTGTGCATATACTTTTGATAGTGTTGTAGCTTGTAGAGACAACCCATAGGTTATGGAAAGGGTAAGTCTCTAGGACATCTTAGAGGAGTGCTTTGAGGATTTGCTGAGATTTGTGTTGCACTCCATATTAAATATAATTGGAAATAGATGATTCAAAACTTAGTTCAATCCCCTTTCACCAAGGTAGACTTAAACATACACATATGTCTATGTAGTCTGTTGGGTTGTGTTATTATTTCCACGACTAGCCCACATAGTGAACCGAGGGGTTAGAGGGGGTGGTAGAGCCCCCACTTCGTTGTGCCAATTGTGTAGTGGGGGGGTCACGGGGGTTTGAGGGGGTCCGGTAGCCCCCCTCTACGGGGTCCAAGGTAGCGCTTTGTGAATTTTTTTTTGGACCCTATATTATGTTGGGTGGACCTACCTATGGTTTTGTGCATGATTTTCGCACATGGTTTTGGATGCGATGGTTTTCGGAAAATGGTTTTGAAGGCAATGTCTTTTGGTCCATAGTATTGGATTCTTTGGCATGTATAAATATGTATTGTAACATTTTTAGGAACATAATGAAAAATCAAGCTAGTAGTCCCAGTTTTGGGATCCAAGGGAAAATCTTTGTGTATATGTGTTTTATGTGTTATGCGCTTGCATTGTTTATTTTCTGTGTTTTAGAATTCGTATGCAGGTAGTTTCTGTGTGGAGTTAAAACCTACTTTTGGTATCCAAGTTGTTTTGTCTTAAAGGGACACCTTTGTTGCTGAGGGGTTTCACTCAGGCTTGTGGTAGACCTCGTTCAATGGGAGATCTACGGGATTGATTCTGGTGATGAAAGAAGATGACGAGTAGTAGAAAAATAGAGATCGAGAAATTTAATGGTCAGAGTTTTGAGTTGTGGAAACTCAAGATGGAGGATCTATTGGTGGATAAAGATTAGTGAATTGTGGTAGATCTGGGTACTAAACCAACGGGAGTGTCTGAAGAAGAATGGAAGAAGTTGGATCAGAAGGCAAAGAGCACAGTACGATTGTGTGTCTCAGATTTAGTATTGCTTAATGTATCAGGGGAAGCTACGACGAAGACTTTGTGGGACAAGTTAGGGACTTTGTATCAATCTAAGTCTCTGGTGAATAAAATGTTCCTATGGAAAAAGTTGTATAACCTGAGGATGAAAGAAGGACACTCGATGACAGAGCATATGAATGTGTTTAATACTGTGGTAAGTCAGTTATCATCTGTTGATATAAAAATTTTATATGAAGATAAGTGAATTAATTTGTTGTGTTATCTACCAAATTCGTGGGATAGTCTGGTTATTGCAATAGGTAGCAATGCAACTCCCTTGTAGTTTGATGAAATAGTTTCATCCTTGCTGACAGGGGAGATGAGACGGAAAAATATGGAGAGCCAAAATGGTGATGCCTTGTCTGTATGAGGATGGTCCCAGAATATAAACAAAAATAAGTCATCGAGTGGGAGATCTAAATGTAGAGGGAGATCTAAATCTCCAGGAAAAATGTAAAGGTGGTGTGCTGGAAAAGTGGAAAGGAAGGGCACTACAAAAGGGTCTATAAAGCTAAAGCTGCTGATAAAAGAAAGGGATCTAATGATGCTCCTTCTACAAAGGCGAAAACCACGTCAGATGAAGGTGGAGATGTGTACTTGGTTTCTTCAAGTACACATGTAGATCATGAGGCATGGCTAATTGACTCAGGTGCATCCTTTCACTTCACTCCCCATAGAGAGTGGTTCTACGAGTATGAGAAATATGATGGTGGTGATGTATTCTTGGGGGATGATAGGAAGGCTATAATCGTTGGTCATGGAAAAGTAAAGTTGAAGTTGCAAGGTGGAAGGGTTAGAACACTTCCAAGTGTGCATATTTCTGCATTAGCCAGAAATGTGATTTATGTAAGCGAGTTGGATGATGCAAGTGTAAAAACAATGTTCAAGAAGGATAATTGAAAGATGGTTTGGGGAGCACTGGAATTGATGCGGGGAGTTCAGATTGGAACTCTGTACAAGCTGTAAGGTAGCACTGTTGTTGATGGGTGCAACAGTTCTGTGGTTCCTGAAAGTGGAGCAAAAAATCTAGTGGTCTCTGGAGAGAAGACCATGCAGTGGGATCAAATGCTTGGACATATTGGAGAGAAGGGCCTTCGAATACTTCATGGTAAAGGTATGGTAGAAGGTATGAGTAATAGCTCTCTAGATTTTGATTTCAGTGAAAATTGTCTATATGGGAAGTAGAATCAGGTGAGTTCCCCCTCTAGTGGTATGAGGGTGAAATAGATATTAGAGCTTGTGCACAGTGATGTGTTTCGACCTGTGAAGGTTCCATCACTAGGTAAGCATATGTACTATATATCATTTATAGAGGACTTTGAAGGAATACATGGATATATTTCCTTAAGAAGAAATCTGATGTCTTTTACAGGTTTAAAGAGTTTAAGGATCTGGTGGAAAACCAGATAGAGAAAAAGATAAAGGTGTTGAAGATAGATAAGGGTGGAGAGTTTTACAGTAAGGAATTTGAATAATTTTGTAAGAAGTGTGGTATAGCATGGTAGAATTCTACTCCATATAGACGTCATCAAAATGGAGTTGCAGAAAGAATGAACAAGGCACTGATGGAAAGGGAAAGAAGCATGCTCAGTGGTGTCAGGTTAGGACAGGAATTCTGGGCAGAAGTGGTGGAGAAAACATGTTACCTGGTCAATAGATCACCTTCATCAGCGTTGGAGGATAAGACTCCACAAGAGTTATGGACTGGTAAGAAACCCTCTCTTTCACATCTAAGGGTATTTGCATATGATGCACATGTACATGTTCCAAAGGAGAAACGAACCAAGTTGGATAGTAAATCTGAAAAGTAAATCTTTATTGGGTATAAGGATGGCTTAAAGAGTTATAAGATTTGGAACACAGTAACAAGGAAGGTTTTTACAACTGAGATGTGGTGTTCAGAGAGCGGAAAGATGTTATTAAACATGAAGTCCAACCAAAGGAACCTGAAAAGATAGAGTTTGAGCTAAAGGAGGAAGAATCAGACTCTATAGCAGAGGAGGAGTCAAACTCTACAATAGAGGAGGAATTAGAAGATGAAGAGCCTCAAACTCTGGGTCTAAGAAGATTAGATCGAGAAAAAAGGTAGCCAGAAAGGTATAGTCTATCTTCTTTCTGTTCAAATTTTTCTTTATCTATTACTGATGATGATCCCAGAATTGTGAAGGAAGCAGTAGATTCAGAGGACGGAAAACTCTAGAAAGAGGTCATGGTTGATGAAATGGCATCTTTGCGCAAACATGAGGCTTGGGATTTGGTGGAGTTTCTAGTTGGAAGGAAACCCATTGGGAGTAAATGGTTGTTGAAGTAGGAGACAAATGCAAGGTGGAGAAATAAAAAGCTTAGTTGGTAGAAAAAGGTTATTCCCAAGTGTCGGGAATTGATTTTGGTGATAATTTTTCTCTTGTTGCCAAGGAAGATTCTATTAGATTACTTTTATCTATTGCTGCTTCTTTTGATTTTCAGGTAGAATAGATGAATGTGAAGACAACATTTCTTCATGGGGATCTAGAAGAGGAGATCTACATGAAGCAACTTGAAGGCTTTGCAGTGAAGGGTAAGAAAGAACTGGTATGCAGGTTAAAGAAGTCTTTGTATGGGTTAAAACAGTCACCAAGGATGTGGTATCAGAAATTTGATACATTTATACGGGGAATTGCCTTCACCAAAAGTAAAGGAGATCACTGTGTGCATTTTAAATTAATTGGTGACTGTGTTATTTATCTGGTCTTGCATGTGGATGATATGTTGCTAGTTGGAAATGACAAAGAAATTATCTATGATTTGAAGACCCAATTGTCCTCCAAATTCGACATGAATGATTTTGGTGCTGCAAACTATATTTTGGGCATTAAAAGAGATCTGGTAAGGGGGAGGCTCTAGTTAAACCAGAGGAAGTATGTCGAGACAATATTGCAGAGGTTTAATATGCAGGATAGTAAACCAGTGAAGGTTCCTATTCCTGTAGGTGTAAAGTTATCTGCTAAACAGTGTCCCAAGACACATGAAGAGGAAGAGGATATGTCCTGTGCTCCATATGCAAGTGCAGTTGGTATCTTAATGTATGCGATGGTTTGTACTAGACCAAACATTACACATGCAACGGTAGTATTAAGCAGGTTTTTGTCAAAACAAGGGAAGGAGCATTCAATAGTAGTGAAGCGGGTTTTTAGGTATTTGCATGGCACTAGTGATTATGGTTTGTGGTACCAATGAAGACCAAGATTGGACATAGTTTTGGATATCCATGGCTTCGTTGTTGCAGACTGGGCTGAAGATCTGGATGAGAGAAGATCTACAAGTGGGTATGTGTTTAACCTATTTAGAGGTGCAGTCAGTTGGATGAGTAAGAAACAATTTGTAGTGGCACTATTGACTATAGAGGCAGAATACATGGCAACCACTCATGCAAGCAAGGAAGCAGTTTGGTTACAAAAATTGTGTTCAAGTATGGGGTTAGTATCGGGAGCTATAAGAATAGACAGTGACAGCCAAAGTGCAATTTTTTTAGCAAAGAACCCTACTTACCATTCAAATACAAAGCACATTGATGTTCAATCTCACTTTGTGAGGGATATGATAGAAGACAAAAAGGGGTTGTTGGTAAAGGTGGACACTTTGAAGAACACTACAGATGCATTGATAAAATCTGTGATCTCTGAGAAGTTCTCTTGGTGTACAGAAACAATGGGCATTGCAGCGCTGGATAAATGACTAAGCTCTCTTGTCGCCCCCTATGGAAACAAAACGACAAGTGGGAGAATGTTTGGTTGTGTTATTCTTTCCACGACTAGCCCACGTAGTGAACTGGGGGATTAGAAGGGGGGTAGAGCTCCCCCTTCATTGTGTCGATTATGCAGCAGGGAGATCACAAGGGGTTAGAGGAGGGTGGGTAGCCCCCCCCCCTCTATGGGGTCTGGGGCACCACCCTATGAATTTTTTTTTTTGGACCCTATATTAGGTTGGGTGTACCTACCTATGGTTTTGTGCATGATTTTCGCACATGGTTTTGGAGGCGATGGTTTTCGTTCCATGGTTTTGGATGCGATGTTTTTCGGTCCATGGTATTGGATGCTTCGACATGTATAAATATGTACATTGTAACATTGGAAGGAACATAATGAAAAATCAAGCTAGGATTCCCAGTTTTGGGGTCCATGGGAAACTCTTTGTGTATATGTGTTTTATGTGTTATGCTCTTGCATTGTTTATTTTCTATGTTTTAGAATTCGTATGCAGGTAGTTTTTGTACGGGGCTAAAATCTACATTAAGTTTCCATATCAGCATATATTTCCTTCAGTCTCTTCTCAAATTGGATTATTGTTTTGTGGGTTTGCATACTAGTAGGAATCTATGCTCCAAGGTTGTGCATACAATTTTGATAGTGTTGTAGCTTCTAGAGACAAATCCCAGGTTGTGGAAAGGGTAAGTCCCTAGTACATCTTAGAGCAGTGCTTTGAGGATTGGCTGAGATTTGTGTTGCACTCCATATTAAATATAATTGGAAATATATTGATTCAAAACATAGTTCAATCACCCTTCGCCAAGGTAGACTTAAACATACACATATGTAAATGTAGTCATATAGCTCAACCCAATGATAAATGTCCTGATATGGTGGATGACACAGAGTAAAATGCAACTTAATAATTGTCATTGTATTAAAAATGGAGAGAGATACGGAGTAAGGAAATGAATTCAATGCAAAGGGATGGATAACAAAAAATCATAAGAACAAATCGCAACAAAACTATGGAATAATAAGGAGATGAAATGTAGAAAGTGTGAAGTGCATTTTAAGGTTTCTAGCTCTATGCTTTCATGGGTACATCCAATCACAGAATAACATTGGTAAATCTATGATCTCAGAGGTATTGTTGGCTAAAATATAACACTAGTAAATTTATAAGGGCACAAGCATTGTTTCTACCATATAGCATACATAAATCCAAAAAATGTTAGAGTGAAACCAACTTCTTTACACAATTTTAGAGAAAGACAAACATACATGAAATGACAAATAGAGGGGAACACATACCGCACATTACTCTGTTTGTAATCTTCAAATCTGCTTCATTAATATTTGAAAACGAAGTCCATATCATAGATCCAAAACATTTTACATATGTATAAGCATTAAGTCGTCATGAAAAACCCATTGAACCAAGAGTTGGAAGCTTTTTCTATAGACATAACTCATAACACCTGCAAAAATATATTTCAGAGCTATGCAAACAAGAATTTGGAACCTTAAATAAGTTTCTTCCCCCTATTTATAAGGAGAGGGGAAGATTGAATCAACATATACAAAATAATGCCCCAATTTTTTGATCGACTAGATGTGTCAGCATGAATAGGTTGTACTACCCAAATGATTACAACATATTTGATTTATTATTTAAAATGGAAAAACTACTAAATAAAAAAACATGGGAAAACTCAATGATGTCCATGAAAAAATGACAAAATATCTCCTTTCCATTTCCTGTGATTTTATCTGATCAGGCCACTCTCTGGTACAATATTCCCTTGCAGTTACCGAATGATGCGCTTATCACTCTCCCCATTAACTGCTTGAATTCCCCACTTTTTGGATCTAGAAATGATCACTTGTGCTAGAATTAGTCGTACTTTATAGCATAGCTATTGACCCATAAACATAAATACACTTTAGATTATACCATCAACACCCAATACATCTTATGACTCTTATAAAAGAATTTTCTGAAAACACAGAAATATGATCACCCCAAGCTCATCTTGCTTAGACTTCTTTATTGCTTCTAAATCATAGGACCACTGCCTATCACCTTAGGCTCTGCACTTGTGTGCTAAAGCCTTTAGGCTTCTATTGGGGGCCTATCTCCCTTTGTAATTTTTTCTTCACATTTGGTTCTATGTGTAGGTTTTAACCCTGTACAGAAATTACTTGCATACGAATTCTAAAACGCAGAAAATAAACAATGTGAGAGAATAACACATAAAACACATATACACAGAGATTTTTGCATGGATCCCAAAACCAGGACTACCAGCTTGATTTTTCATTATGTTCCTTTCAATGTTATAATACATATTTATACATGCCAAAGCATCCAATACCATGGACTGAAAAACCATCGCGTCCAAAACCATAGACCAAAAACTATCACATCCAAAACCATGTGCGGAAATCATGCACAAAACCATAGGTGGGTCCACTCAACCTAACATAGGGTCCAAAACCAAAATTTTCTAGGGCACTACCCCAGACTCCATAGAATGGGGTTACCTGCACCCCTCAAACCCCCTGTGACCCCACTGCTACCCATTCAATGCAATGAAGGGGGGGCTCCACCCCCTTCTAACCTCCCGATTAACTACGTGGGCTAGTCGTGGAAAGAATATAACACAACCCAACATTCTCCTACTTGTTTTTTTCTTTCCATAGGGGGCCACAAGAGAGCTTAGTCATTTATCTAGCCCCGCAATGCCCATTGTTTCTCTAAACCAAGGTGTTGGCATTATGATACAGGTGTTGTCCTTGATGGAAACTCACTCATATGACAGATCATAGTGCATCAAGTCAATAACAAGGAATAAATTATCAGAGGTATACATAGGTTCACCTTGACAAAGGAGCGTATACACAAGGGTTAAGAGACCAAAAGGAGCATATAATGTACACACATGCTTTCATAGAAGGAAATGCATGAATATCTTAGAAAACTATGTTTTGGTCCAAGGTATTTGATCGATGGTATTTTGGTCCATGGTATTGGTCCAAAGAATCTGGTTCGAGCTATTGACCCCAGGTATTTGGTCCAATGTATTGGTCCTAAGTGGTTTTGGTCCATGCTATTGAGAAAGGCATAAAACTATAAAAAGAGGAGAAGATCATTAGACCAGTGTGTGCAAGTATTGAATATCTAATGAAGTGTGAGATCCAGTATGCAGGTTATGGGTTTTTGATGCTTTGTTTAATCTGAACCAAGGGTGTACCTATGTGGATGATGATGGATGATGGATCGGGATCTTAAGGATTGGAATGTATTATCATTAAGTGGTTTGATCATTGACAGACTAGATCTAAATACTAACACATGTTTTATTCCGCAAATGTTATGATCTCAGTATGACTAAATTCTGAAATAGTTGTGAAGTGTTTAAGTTAGTAGTTACAGATCTGTACACGGGTTCACTTTGGTAAAAGCACGTATACACGCTGGTTTGATTTATCAGAGTAGTGTATACATTATGAAATATGATATCTGAATTTACAGTTGGTTCTAGTGGTTGTTGCAGAGTTCTGGGTTCTTCTTTGTGTTCTGGTGACTGTGTTTTGATGATACGGATTCAATGATTCGGTGTTTGGGTAATTCAAGGTTTGATGATAGAGTATTCAATGATTGGTTAAATGCAATGGTTTTATTTCCGTAGTGATTAATTTGAGCTTCAATGTTGTTGATGGGTCGAGTATGAAAATAGGATGAAATGTGGCCTTCATATTATGGTGTTGTGTTCCAGGAGTATCTGGTCTGAAAATTTATGAAATGTGGTCCCTAGAGGAAGAGAGAAGGTCGGAGCCTTCAATAGTTTTTTTCCTATCTACTAGTAAACATATCGACCAATACAAGAGCCTGGGGGTTGGAGCTCCCTTTCAGTAGCAGCTGGAAAATGAGAGAGGGTTGTAGCCTTCTGTAAGTCGGTGCCTACATACTAGTAAATATATCGGCTAGTACAAGAGCTAGGGGGTTGTAGCTCCCTTCTAGTAGTAGATGGAGAATGAGAGAAGGTTGTAGACTTCTACAGGTGGCTCCCTGCATACTAATATGAGTCTGCGCCAGTACAATATTGTAAACAAGTTTCTCTTATATTAAAGGAAGACAACAACAGGTGGTTTTTGTCATGCATTAGGTTTCCACCTTATGTCTTGGTGTTCATGTGTGTTTCTTATGTGTGATGATATATCCTGTTTTTACTGCACCTGCTTACTGTTTATTGGTTAATGAAGTTTTGATGCACTAATTAAAGATCAACATTTGATGAATTAATTGAATCATAAGTTTGTTGGATATACGCTAGTTGCATTAAACACAATTGTGCATACAAACGAGTTCCCTTAACTGAAGTAGCGTATATGAATTTGATTATGGAAATGAAAAAGTTATTGATTTTCTAATACTGATTCACCTCCCCCCCCCCCCTCAGTATTATTTCCTACACAAGAGAACTTCTCAGAGCTCACATATTTTGTCAATGCATCTATAGTATTCTTCAAAGTGTCCACCTTTACCAACAACACCTTATTGTCTTATATCATATTCCTCACGAGGAGATACTAATCATTAATGTGCCTTGTCTTTGAATGATATGTGGGGTTCTTTTCCAAGAAAATTGCACTTTGGCTATCACAGTCTATCCTTGTAGCTTCTTGTACTAACCCCATACTTGAACACAATCTCTGCAACCAAACTGCTTCCTTGCTTGCATGAGTGGCTGCCATGTATTCTACTTTCGTAGTTAATAGTGCCACTACAGATTATTTCTTACTCATCCAACTGACTGCACCTCCAAATAGGTTAAACACATACCCACTTGTAGATCTTCTCTGATCCATATCTAGCCTAGTTTGCATAAACAAAGCCACCAATATCCAACACTCTATGCAATGTTTGTCTTCCTTGGTAGCACAAACCATAATCACTAGTGCCACACAAATACTTAAAAACCCGCTTCACTGTTGTCTAGTGCTCCTTCCCTGGTTTTGACATAAACTTGCTCAATACTCCCACTGTACGTGCAATGTCTAGTCTAGTATAGACCATCGCATACATCAGGCTACCAACTGCACTTGCATATGGAACACGGGACCTGTCCTCCTCCTCTTCTTGTGTAATGGGACACTGTTTAGCAGATAACTTTACACCTACGAGAATAGGAACCTTCACCAATTTACTATCCTGCATATTGAACATCTGCAATATTGTCTCAACATAATTCCTCTGGTTTAACCAAAGCTTCCTCTTTGTCTGATCTCTTTTAATTTCCATGCCCAAAATATAGTTTGCAACACCAAGATCTTTCATGTAGAATTTGGAGGACAATTGGGTCTTCAAATCCTGTAAAATACACACAGTGATTTGCTTTGCTTTTGGTGAATCCAAGTCCCTATATAAATGTATCAAATTTCTAATACCACATCCTTGGTGACTATTTTAACCCATACAAAGACTTCTTTAACTTGCGTACCAATTCTTTCTTACCCTTCACCACAAAACCTTCAGGTTGCTTCATGTAGGTCTCCTCTTCTAGATCCTCTTGAAGAAATGTTGTCTTCACATCCATCTATTCTACCTCATAATCAAAAGAAGGAACATTAGATAACAGTAATCTAATAGAAGCTACCTTGGCAACAGGAGAAAAAAATATCACCAAAATCAATTCTCGGCACTTAGGAATAACCATTTTCTACCAACCGAGCTTTGTATTTCTCCACCTTCCCTTCTGCATTTGTCTTCTTCTTGAACACCCATTTTCTGCCAATGGGTTTCCTTCCAGCCGGAAACTCCACCAGATCCCAAGCCTCATTTTTGTGCAAAGATGCCATTTCATCAACCATGGCCTCTTTCCAGAGTTTGATATTGTTTGAATCTACTACTTCCTTCACAGTTTCAGGATCATCATCAGTTATAGATAAAGAAAAATTTGAACAGAAAGCATATGGACTATGCCCTTCTGGCTGCCTTCTTTTTCGAACTAATCTCCTCACACCTAGAGTTTGTGGCTCTTCATCTTCTGATTCCTCCTCTGTTGTAGAGTTTGATTCTTCCTCCTTTAGATCAAACTCTATCTTCTTAGGTTCCTTTGGTTGGACTTCATGTTCAATAACATCTTTTACCTCTCTGAACACCACATCTTGACTGTACACAACCTTCCCTGTTACTAGGTTCCAAAGCTTATAACCCTTTAAACCATCCTTATACCCAATAAAGATGCACTTTTTATATTTTATATCCAACTTGGTTCATTTCTCCTTTGGAACATGTGCATATGCATCACATCCAAATACCCTCAGATGTGAAAGAGAGGGTTTCTTACCAGTCCATACCTCCTATGGAGTATTATCCTCCAATGTTGATGAAGGTGATCTTTTGACCAGGTAACATGTTGTCTCCACTACCTCTGCCTAGAATTCATGTCCTAACCTGGCACCATTGAGCATGCTTCTTTCCCTTTCCATCCATGTCTTGTTCATTTTTCTACAACTCCATTTTGTTGAGGTGTATATGGAGTAGTATTCTGTCGTGCCATACCACACTTCTTATAGAATTCTTAAAATTCCTTACTGCAGAACTCTCCACCATTGTCTATCCTCAGCCCCTTTATCTTGTTCTATTTCTTGTTTTCTACCAAAGCCTTAAATTCTTTAAACTTGTCAAAGACTTTAAGGTTTCTTCTTAAGGAAATATATCCATGTATTCCCTGAGAATTCATCTATAAATGATACATATTACATAGACTTACCCAATGATGGAACTTTCACAGGTCCAAACACATCACTGTGCACAAGCTCTAATATCTCTTTCGCCCTCTTACCACTAGAGGGGAAACTCACTCGATTCTGCTTCGCATATACACAATTTTCACAGAAATCAAAATCCAAAGAGCTCTTACTCATACCTTCTACCATATCTTTACCATGAAGTATTCGAAGGCCCTTTTTTCCAATATGTCCAATCCTTTGATGCCACAGCATGGTCTTCTCTCCAAAGACCACTAGATTTTCTACTCCACTTTCAGGAACTACAGAACTATTGCACTAATCAACAACCATGCTATCTTGCAGCATGTATAGAGTTCCAATCCAAACTCCCTACATCAATACCAGTGCTCCCAAAACTTCTTTCACCGGCAGAATTGATCTCGCAGATCTCCCCTTGGACAGGGTCTACCACAGGCCCAAGCGAAAACCGTTAGCAACAAAGGCATTCCCTTCAAGCCAAAATATCTCTGATACCAAATGTAGGTTTTAACCCCATATAGAAATTACCTGCATATGAATTCTAAAACACATTAAATAAACAACGTGAGAGAATAACACATAAAACACATATACACAGAGATTTCCCCTGGATCTCAAAACTGGGACTACCAACTTAATTTTTCATTATGTTCCTTTCAATGTTACAATACATATCCATACATGTTGAAGCATTTAATACCATGGAATAAAAAACCATCGCGTCCAAAACCATGGACCAAAAACCATCGCGCCCAAAACCATGGACCAAAAACCATTGCACCCAAAACCATGTGCAAAAATCATGCACAAAACCATAGGTGGGTCTGCCCAACCTAACATATTATTCAAAACCAAAATTTTCTAGGGTGCTGGCCCACACCCCATAGAGTGGGGTTACATCTACCCCTTAAACCCCCTGTGACCCCCCGCTACGCAATCGTCACAACGAAGGGGGGGGGGGCTCTGCCAGCCTTCTAACCTCCCGGTTAACTACGTGGGCTAGTCATGGAAAGAATATAACACAACCCAACACTATGGATAGTCGTGACCCAACACCACTGCATATCAGAGCTCCTCTTCATGGTAAAGAAATGAAATGGGGGGCTCTGCCACCCTTCTAACCTCCCGGTTAACTACGCGGGCTAGTCATGGAAAGAATATAACACAACCCAACACTATGAATAGTTGTGACCCAGCACCACCATATATCAGAGCTCCTCTTCATGGTGACTTTTCCAAATTTGAACTTACGCATGAGTTATGATATTTGTCTGCCTGATATGTCCCATAGCACTTATGTGCTAAATATTCCTTGTGCCCTTGTTTCACTGGAGTTCCCATGATCGAGAGCCATATAATATCTAGTCTCCCTTCATTGGAAGTTTTCAAAAATGAAATAAAAAGAGTTTTGATAACACCATCCTCTGATATTCCACCTTAGCACTTAGGGGTTCTGCCCATCTCTACACCCTTGGTCCCTTTAGGCTTTTGTGACCAAGTTCCATAGAATGTCGAAGCCCTCTTCATACTTTTTCTAGAAGAGTTTCGATGCTTTGAACTTTCAATATGTAGACCTCCAAAGTGACATCATGGTGACGTGCTCGTCTCAACATGGCACCTCTTAGGTAGTGACACATGTTGCCAAGATTTGTCCCTTTGGCCCCCCAAAATGTTGAAGTCATTTGCGACATGTCCTTATCCTACCATGTCATGTTGACATAATCTACCCCGACAACTTATCAAGACCAACTATCGGCTACCATGTGTCTAGTTCTAAAGAGAGAAAAAGTGACCTTAGGGTCCTTGGTTTTGTGCTGGTTTCCTTTGTACTTTCCTAACCAAGAGACACCACATATAATATCCTCTCTTCATCTTAACTTTTCCAAATTTGAACTTAAACAGGAGTTATGATATTTGCATCCTCGATATGGCCCATAGCACTTAGGTTCTAAATCTTCTCCTCACTCCAAGTTTTGTGGATCTCTCACGACCATGTGACAGTCTGTGTCAGAAGCCCTCTTCATTGAGACCTTTTCCAAAAGAGTTCCAAGGATTTCAACCTCTTTTACTCCTTATTAACACTTAGGTGCTCCAACCAATTCTACTCCCTTGGTCCCTTTGGTTTTCCATGACTAGGTGCTAGTAAATATCGAAACCCCTCTCATCAGAAGAATTTAAAAAAAACTATTTGAAAGGGTTCTGATGCCACCAACCTATGATAAACATCCTTTGATATGCCTTCCTACTAGTCTTCCTCATATCGGCCTCGAATGTGATTGTGTCTTCAATTTCAGCACTTCTCTTGAAATCTCGGCTTTCCATCTGGCTTTGAAACTTAGGTTTTTGGATTTGGCCTCCTCCTTATGTGTTGAGTCTGTGATATGTGTTCTCCTCTTTGGATTTTTTTCACTTCAACTACCCATTTTGGCCAAGATTTGACATCATTTGAAATAATCCGAAAAAAGTGTAGTAGGTGATAACATTGGCTCCAATTAGGGATAGTTCCTTGCCAGAAAGGTGTTGAGAACCTGCACACTAGTAGCCTTCTATCCATTGGGCATGGAGTAATTTTATTCAAGTATCTAAAAACAGAAACATAAACATAAAAACTTACAGAATTACTGGTATCTATAATGGATCACTAGTATGTATAGTGGGTGAAAGTGGACCTCTTTATTGCTCAAAGTAAAGCTTTAGAAACTGTCCGTTCATAGGCATCTCAAGTCGCTCATCATTTAAGTTCTCTAGCAATAAAGTATTGTTCCCTTTTTCCTTAGAAATATTGAAATGTCCAAACCATAATGGATTGAATTTTCCATGCTTTCCTTAATCTTATCATCTGGCATCCCACCCGAACACCAAATTCTGTGGCTGTAAAGTTATGTCTTATGATTTTGTGTCAAAGAGAGCCTTCATTTTTTCCTGATATTGAATCAGATTCTGAGTCACCTCCCCCCAATTTCTTGAAGTTCTACCAGTTGATTGATCTTCTTGGTTAGATAATTTGGTTCTTCATCAACATCCTATATAATTTTTTCCACTGGCATTGCTAGTTGTATAAGGAAAATTGCATCTTTCCCATACACTAATTCAAAAGGAGATTTTCCACTCGACCTCTTGGTAGTAACTCTATTTTATCATAAAGAACACTTAAGTTATGAGTCCCATTTTTTCTTATTTTCTAACATTTTCTTCTTAAGAAACCTTAGCAAGGTTTTATTTGATGATTAAGGAAATCCATTTCCCTATGGATAGTAGCTAGTGGAGTAGCCCATAATGATGTTATAGTTCTCGAAGAAACTCAAAAACTTGGTAGATTTAAAAACTCGAAAATTATCAGTGATAATCTTCCTTAAGCAGCTGAACTAGGCAAGAATATTATCCTCCTTGAATTCGATAACCATGACATCAGTTTCATATCTAGCTAGGACTACTTGCACCAGCTTAGTGAAGTAATCAGTACCCATGAGAATCCACTTGTGTTAACCACTGGAGGATAGGTGGATTTCCCCAATGAAGTCTAACCCCCACTTTATGAAATGTTCTTCAACAAGAATATGGATTAAAGTAAAAGGTGTTAATTCCTACCTTTCAACAACATTTGGCACTTCTTAATGGCTGAAACATATTCATGTACCTCACCAAATAGCTTGGGCCATAGAAACCTGCTTTGAAACTTTTATGGGTTGTAGCTCTCCAACAATAATTTCCCCCCAACACACATAATTATGGAAATCATCCATCACTTTATGGTTCTCTTCTTCAACCAAGAATAAAAGCAAAATCCCCACTGGGTCTTTCCAATACAGTTGGCCATTTAAAATGATAAACTTATGGGTTTGTAACCTTAAAGCTTTGTATTCAACTTTATCAAAATTGACTCGACAACTCTTAAAAAGTAAATAGTTGATTATATGTTTATACCAATGATACACAAGGTACTTCATTTGAATTTTTTGTGTTGTGGTCTTGAATTTATTTCACTCCTCTTCTCTTCAGCTTGCTTCTTCCTCTGTCACCAAATTTATACCCAAGGCTTGGAAGTTTGATTCAAGCAATATTTTAGTTAATCCCTTTCCCTTGATCAACTTTGTGGGTTTGATATCTAGGTCGTATGCTTGGATTTTAGCAATCCATTTACCTCTTTTTCCCTCACAGTCCCCTTGTACTAGAATGTATTTCACAACTTGTAGGAACATATGTTGTTATGCTTGATTGCAGGACATATACTTTGAAGGTATTTAGGGCCTTGACCAGGGCATAGGCCTGCTTCTCCAAAATTTTATAATTCAACTAAGCATCCCATAACACCTAGCTGAAAAACATTATTGGTTCCTCATGTCCTTCATTGTTTTTCTATAATAAGACAACAACCACTATATGACAATAAGCAAAAGAGAAAATGAAAATTGGTTTTATGTAGTAAGGGCTAATCAATACATAAGATTTTGAGAAGGCTATTTTTAACCTGGAGAATGACTCCCTAGCTTCTTCAGTCCATTTTACCACTATCCTTCTTCAACATCCCTATAATTTCTTTAATTATCTCAGCATAATTCGGCATGAACCTCCTCAAAAAGTTGATTCTACCTAAGAAAGTAATGATTTATTTCTTATTTATTAGTAGTGGGATTTTTTTGATGGCTTCCATCCTCTTGGGATGTATCTTCACCCTCTATTTTTCGATGATGTGTCATAGAAACTTTCCCTCACTTAGACCACCTTGAGACTTCTAAGGATTTAAATATAGGCCATATTTTCTACATTTCTCAAAAGTGAGCCATAGATGTTCGATATTATCATCATCGGTTTTTGAAAAAGTAATGATTCATCTAGGTAAATTACCAAAAAATTATCTTGTTCTCCCACAAAATCTATATACATTTCTCTCTAAAAAGTGGCTCCTGCATTAATGATACCAAAGGGCATTCTTGCATACATAAACTTTCCCCGAGGCATGGTAAAAGTAGTTTTATTTTGATCCTCAAGATTGACAACTACTTGTTTGTATCCAAAAAAACCAACCATCATAAACATACATGTAGAGCCCACCACCTTTTGCAGAATGTAGTCCATTTTAGGAAAAAGGTAATTATCCTTCAGTGAGGCCTTCTTCAAATTCCTAAAGTGAATACACAACCTTATTTCCCCATTCTGCTTCTTGACAAGAACTATATTTTCCACCGAATCGGAATACTTCACATGTACAATAATTTTAGCTTGGATCAACTTCCTCACCTCTTTCTCAATGTATGGAAGTAACAAAGGGTTAATCTGCCTAAGATTTTGTTTGTATGGTGTCACCCCACTCTCCAAAGGAATTTTATGTTGGATGATATTAGTATCAAACATTTTTAAATCATCATAAGACCAAGAAAACACATCCATATACTTCTTATAAAGGTTTATGTTCCTTTGTTTGTATTCCCTATGAAATCCTTCCACCAACTTAATTATCCACAAATCCTAATCTAAACCAATATTATAGTCTTCCACTTGTTCTTCAAATTCCTGCTTAGTTGGCTTGGGAGCCATATCATTTGAGATGAAAATTATTTCCAAGGGAATCCAACCTCTGAGGATAGTATTACCTTTCAATTGTGAAATATTGTGCCCTGGAATGGTTTCTTCCCACTTGGCCATTGTTCATCTACCACTTTCTCTTCCTCCTGATCAATCTCTTTGCCTAAGAATTATCCAACACCCTCCATGAAGCATTTTATTTTTTCCTCATCTTTAAACACTTGTCAATACCTAACATTTTCTGGTACTGAAGTTCTATATCTAAATTCAATTTTATATCTGGCAAGGGGTTTTGAGGTTGTTTGAAGTTACTAACAGCTACATCTAAGGGATCTGCCATCCAATTTTCACCTTTAGGCAAAAACTGGATATTAAATGCTACGAAAATTTTCTCAATTAGATCCCATACCTCATTTCAATATGCCTTTAGTCTTGGATGTTTGATTTAGCATTGACTTTAGATTTTTTTCACCACCATCTCTAAATCCCCAAACATTACGAACCACCCGATGTTGAGATTTCTAGCAACTTGTAGACCTAGCAACCAAGCTTCATATTCAACAACATTATTTGTGGCTTCAAAATCTAGCTTGAAAGAGAGAAAGATCAAGCTACCTTATAGGGATACCAACAACATCCCTACCCCATTATTTCTTTATAATAAGCATCATTAAAGTATAGCTTCCATACTTTGTCACATTCTAGTGATTTTTGGTCTATCCAGACAGAACAATCCACCTATGTCTCATCCATGATTTGATCATCTTCCTCTAGCAACAAATAGCAAAAATATTTCTCTTTACCATACATGAGGGCATTACTCGAAAAGTCGGTCCTTGTAACTATCTTTACAAATATCTCTCCTCTATATAATTAAAACTCTTCTCACCAAAAAATGGGAATGGTAGTGTATGCTAAATCCTTTTTAATGGATCCTCCAATTTTCAATCCCCATGAATTGGGCAAGAGAATACCAAACCTCACAGGGATATCAACCACTAAGAAATCCATTACAGCGGTCTTCATAGGGATCTGAGACAAATCGATCACTAGGTCTTTAGTTAATCCTAGACATTTTACTCTCTTAGATTCAAAAGAATACAAATCTTTATATGGTCTTGTTATTTGTAGCTTCAATTGCTCCATAATAGACAATGGCATTAGATTGTGAGAAGATCTGGAGTCAAGTATGCAATTATGTAAGAGAAGTTAAGGAGCGACTAAAGTGACATAAAAAGGGGCAGTAGAATGGTCTTGTTACTCAACATGTGGTCCAAATACAACCATGGGTCTTTCTTCTTCAAGTTTTAGGCTATATCACAGAGGTGCTATGGTGGATGGACACATAAACTGAGACACCTGGGATTTATAATTATGTTCTTTTAATAGTTTGGTCAAAGAGACAGACATTTTTACCTTATCCACCTCCTTTTCAAGACTAAAAACAAAAAAAATTCTATCAGTTATGACAACATCAACATGCTATTTCTCTTTCTCATAAACTGGTTTGGATGATAAAGTCAGATGCTATGTTTTAGAGACTGAGGGTTTATGAAGAAAGGGAACTGGAGGCTCTTTCATTCTAGGTGAGGCTTGGTCTAGAGGCTTCTATCCTTTCTCTGCTAGTTTCAAAGGATTTGAGAGAGAGGACTCCTCATTTTGGTCTTACATTCTATATTATCTTTTCTTGGAAGATCTAAGATCATATTTCCTGTGCAATTGGCCCTGTCAGAAGTTACCAAACTGTCTACAATAGTTGTCTATCTCACCGCCATCCTACGGGACCTCTCAAACATCCCCTTCTACCTCATTGGCTTTTATTTCATTTTCTCCCTCTGAAAGAGAAGATAACTTATTTCCTTGGACTTCTATTGTTTCTTTGACATTATCCTCTAGATCATCTACCAAATACTATGGAGGTTGAATATGATATTGTTGCTCCCTTCTCTCCCTTTGCAAAAGCTACAAAGGAGGTCTCTTATAATGAGGATTGAAACTTAAGTTAGGAGCTGATCGGTTTCGTCAAGGAGGGTTTTTTTTTTCTAACTCCAGTTTCAAAACCTTGTTAGACAACTTTCTTATCAACTTGTTCATTTCCTTGAGCTTCTTCTCTTGAGTTTCCTTTCCCTGGTTTGATAAAATAGATTCCTCTTTTCCTCTTCTCCTATCTCCATGATCAATTCTACCTCTCCACTTCCTAGTAGTGGTAAAATTTTCTTTAGATTCTAAAGCATCTATTTGGATTTGGTCAAAGGAGTGAGACTTCCTTTCTTTGAGAGTGAAACCAAAATCTAGTTCAAAATCCCCCGCAAAAACCACTTTTGTACCATCTTGTGGATGTTTTATTTGAGCACGGAGACTATTATACAATTTGTTAAACCTTTTCATGAATTATGACACATATTCATTATGTTTTTTCCTCATAGCATTAAAATTAGTGAGGATATACCTATGGTCCCTTTTCTCTTCCCATTTTTGCACAAAAGAATTCTCCATCTCCGCCCAGTTAGTGACTGAAGAATTTGGTAATGATTTAAACCATTTCCTGTCTACCCCATTAAGGGATTGGACAAAATTCTTAACACCACATCTAGGTGTTCAAAATTTAGGTTTTTTGCAAATGCACATAAAGTTTATACATGCCTCTACACTGAAATGTCATCTTCCCTTGTGAATCTTGGAAAGAGCTTGAGATATTCTTGTGGCATACCATTCAAGGTTTCTGACAAGTCTAGCGGGGCATATTTGTTCAAGAGAAATCTCAAGACATCCATATTGATTATGGGAGATATTAGAATATTTAGTACATGTCCTTGTTGAGGGGTTATCTGAGTCGCATCTGACTGGATTTGGGTTGGGAAGCTATTCACACTTTGCTTGGGACTATTTATAAGGATGTCTTTAACTTCTTCAGTTTGAGGAGAGGGATGAAATGAGAAAGAATGTGAAATGATAGAATCTTCTTCGTTCTTTACTATAGAAAGAAATTTTCCAAAGAACACACAATTTTCTTAAGGATATTCCAATATTTTGGAGGCAAACTCAAGGTAATTTATCAAAACTTTTTGAGAGGTAGTTGACGATATTTATGGAAAAGATCTTGTGGAATCTAGAGTAACAGGGGTCTGCGCTTTCCAAATCCTCTGGGATATGGTTTCCTCAAGGTTGAATAGAGGAGGGGTTTTATGTTGGCTTGTATTAGAGCGAGTATGAGGTCCTTGAAAAACTAGGGTGCTAAAACTAAGATTCAGATATTGAAGTCGCCAAGGTGAGATATATTCAACCCATACTTCCCTTTCTCACCTAACAGAGGGAATGTAAAAAGAAATTGTACCGAGGCAAAAATATTCTGATTCGTTCCTTGTCAAAAGTGCCAAAAGATGTTGTAGCTCTTAGAGACAAACCCGAGGATGTGGAAAGGGTCAGTGCCTAGGACATATTAGAGGAGTTCTTTGAGGATTTGTTGATATGTGTGTTGCACTCCATATTAAATATAATTGGAAATAGAATGATTCAAAAAAATTTTCATTCACCCTTCACCAAGGTAGAATTAAGAATACACATATGCATATGTAGGAAGATATTGCTCATCCCAAGGATAAATATCCCAATATGGTGCTTAACACATAGTAAAATGCAGCTTAATAATTGTTGTTGCGGTAAAAATGGAGATAGAGAGAAAATAAGGAATGTAATTAAATGCAGAGGGCTAGATAACATAGAATCATAAGCAATGAATCCCAATAGAACTATGGACGAATAAGGAGATGAAATGAAAAAAGTGTGGGGTGCATTTTAAGTTTCCTAGCTCTATATTTTCATGGGTACATCCTATCTCAAAATAACATTGGTAAATCTATGATCTCATAGGTACTATTTGATATAATATAACACTAGTAATTTTTAAGGGCACAAGTATCATTTCTACCATATAACATAAGTAAATCCAAAAATTTGAGACTGAAACTAGAAACTTGTTTACACAATTTTAGATGAAGACAAACATACATGAAATGATAAATAAAGGGGAACAAATACTGCACATTAATCTGTTAGCACCTAAATCTGCCTTAGGCTGAAGGAAGGCAAAATTCAGGGTAACCACAAACCACGCTCAGTCTGGTAGCTAGCCCTACCAGAACAGGAGAGGGTTCTCTCCATGTCATGCTCAGTGAATACGTAAACGAAACGGTCTGAGATGACTTACAGTGAAATATTGATCTTAGGCTAGTAAGTAAATATGGATACAAGAAGCAATTTTTTATGAATGACTGAGTTTCTGGGATGGTATGGGACCAACGAACAGCAATGAACAGAGA
This sequence comes from Pinus taeda, assembly GCA_000404065.3. Lineage (NCBI taxonomy): Eukaryota > Viridiplantae > Streptophyta > Pinopsida > Pinales > Pinaceae > Pinus > Pinus taeda. The sequence continues at coordinate 20,281 of APFE030341478.1, read as the reverse complement.
ATTTAATACAAAGGCACAGATTACTTTGTGAGGCAAGACAGGCAGAAAGTCTAGAAATTTAGTTTGAAATAGCGTGGAATGGAGAGATTGCTTAAGAGG
>APFE030341478.1:2118-19867 GCA_000404065.3 Pinus taeda | reverse complement strand
ATGTGACTGTCTATTTTTCTTGCTCATTATTTTATGGTACTGATATGCAAAAATAATTCAAAGTGTAAATAAGGAAGATTTGTTAAAAGAACTAGATAATACTGATTCATCCCCCCTCTCAGTATTATTTTCAACACCTTATTCTTGGTCATCCTTAAAGCATGATGACATTTTTATTCTTGATACAAAATCCAAAAGATTTTAGTTTAATGATCCAACTCATCCTATCAAGAGAAGGCTAAAGTTTTAAATGGTGTCCAATATATCATAGATAATTATCATGATGGGAAGTGTGAAGTGTCTAAACTTGAGGATGGAAAAGGTGGTGTTTCTTTAGGATTCAAACAAGTCAAGAAGAAAACATATTCAATTTACTTATTTGCTTGCAAGGGAACACATGTTGTGCATGTGACATAAGTGCCTTATTCTTGGTCATCCTTAAATCAAGATGACATTTTTATTCTTGATACAAAATCCAAAAGATTTCAGTTTAATGGATCCAACTCATCTTGTCAAGAGAAGGCTAAAGTTTTAGATGGTGTCCAATATATCAGAGATAATTATCATGATGGGAAGTGTCAAGTGGCTGAAATTGAGAATGGAAACTTTGTAGTAGATCCCAAGAAAGGTTAGTTTTGGAGTTTTTTTTGTGGCTTTGCTCCTCTTGCCAAGAGGTCCAACAACCACGATGAATCACAACCTAAATCTCTTCCAGCAAAGGTATTCTTCATACAACAAGGTCATGCAAAACCCATTGAAGGAAATTCATTGACAAGAGAAATGAACACAAATGAGAGCTTCACGTTAGACTGTGGAATTGATATATTTATTTGGATGGGTAGGAACACATCGCTTGAGGATAGAAAAGTAGCAAGCTAAGCTGCAAAAGAGTTGATTGTGAGTAAATGAAATTTGAAGCAAGCTCAGGTAACTCGTATTATGGAAGGATTCGAAATTGTCATGTTTAAATCAAATTTTGATGCATGGCCTCAAAGTATAGATACAAGTATATCTGAAAATGGAAGAGGCAAATTAGCAAACTTGTGAAATTTTATGAAACCGACTCACAAAAATATAGAAAAGAAAGATCAATTCCTTGGAAATCAGCCTCTTCGAAGGGGAAACCTCCTTTACATTACACAAATGAACAATTCTTTGATGAAACAAATGAAAAAACCTCCTTTCTATATATAGGAGTCTAAGGGGTCCAATATAATCAAAGCTGACATAACAATAATAATATAAGGGAACAACAATAACAATAGTGGGCTTCTATAGGGCACAATAATAACAATATGGGGACAATAGGGGCACAACAATAACAACAAGGGCTACAATGAGAATAGTAATGGGGAAATCACTAGTATTATAGGGACCTAACATGGCCCTCTCCTTCAAAAAAGTGTTGTTATCAACGCTTTATTAGTTCTGATGCTTTTTTATAAAATTCTCATCCTCCCATGTGGAATTTTCCACAGGCAAATTCTTCCACTTGACAAGATACTCCAAAATTGATGATTGCGCAACTGTCGAGTTCTTGTTTTTGTGAGTGCTTCAGGTTTCAAAGTGATTTTTCCTTCCTCGTCAAGTTTTGGCAATATTGTTTGAACTAGGAGCTTTTCACCAATAACCTTCTTTAAGCATGAAACATGGAAAACTGGGTGCACTCGGGAAGCTGCATGAAGCTCCAATTTGTTTTCCATAGTACCAATCTTTTCCAACACCTTGTACGAACCATAATACTTTGGTGATAATTTATTATCCTTCTTAGGTTGCTTGAGGGAAATTTGTTTATATGGTTGTAGCTGTAGAAATACCCAGTCACGTATATCAAAACTTCTTTCACTGCGATGTTGATCTGCCTGTTGTTTCATTCTATTATGTGCCAAAGTTAGGTTATACTTTAGGAGGTGAAGAACTTGTTGTTGATGCTCGATGTGATCTTCCATTGCTTGAGCCTTAGAATTTTCTCTTAAATATGATGTGATGTACAGTGGGTGACATCCATAAAGTGCCATAAATGGAGTCATTTCTGCTACAATATGGAAGGGGAAGTGTTATACCACCATTCAGACAAAGGAAACCATTTGACCCATTGTGTATTTTTATCAAATACAAAGCAATGAATATATCCTTCCAAACATGTGTTTACTATCTCAATTTTCCCATCACATTGAGGATGATAAGATGAGCTATGAGATAACTGAGTACCAAGACAAGAAAATAATTTTGTCCAAAAATTTCCAGTGAAAATGGGATCTCTGTCACTTACAATAATCTTTGGGTTTCCATGTGGTTTTTGGATTGTTTCCATAAATGCAGTAGAAATTGTACTGGCTTTAAATCGATGAGATAATGCACAAAAGTGTGCATACTTGGTAAGTCTATCAACTACCACCATGATAACACTCTTTCCTGTTGACTTGGGTAAACCTGTGATGAAATCCATTGAAACCTCCTCCCAATGTTGACTTGGAATGGATAAAGGTTGTAATAGACTCGTGGTCTTAATTGCTTCAACTTTATTTTGTTGTCAAACCAAACATTCTGCCACAAACTTTTGAATATTAGATTTAAGGCCATCCCAAAAAAACTCCTTCTTAACCCTTTGGTAAGTTTTAAAAATTCTTGAGTGCCCTCCTAAGGGAGAGGTGTGCAATTCCATAAGAATCTTTTGTTTGAGTTGGGAATTCTGACATAGGTATAAGTGATCTTTGTACCATAACAAATCGTTTTTCCACCTAAATGTATCAGATGCACTGGGATCTTGTTGTATCTTTTGAATGAGTTTCCACACTTCTTCGCCATTCTTCCATTCATCCCTTGCTTCGTTTATCCAATTTGGTTGGATAATAGAAATGGCACAAAGCAATGCTTCCACATACTCATCCTTACTTGAGAGTGCATCTACCATAACATTTTGCTTCCCTTTTTTGTATATGATTTCATAGCCATAAGCCAACATCTTTGTTACCCATTTTTGTTGCTCTTTTGAAGATAATATTAGTTCTAAAAAGTATTCAAAACTATCATGATCCATTTTTACCTTGAAGTGTCTTCCCATTAGGTATGGTTGCCATTTCTTCAGTGCATGTAGTATTGCCAACATTTCCTTCTCATAAATAGTTTTGTGTAAAAACTTTCCTTTGATTGGAATACTTTCGAAAGTAATGGGTCTTTCTTCTTGCATTAAAACAACACCAATTCGATTTCCTGAGGCATCACATTCCATAATAAAGGTTTTTCTGAAGTCTGGAATAGCTAAGACGGTGCTTGCCACATTTCCTCTTTAAGATGTTCAAAGGCCTTCATTGCTTCTGGAGGCCATAAAAATGCATCTTTCTTCAATAATGCTATTATAGGTGCTGCTATTCTCCCAGAATTCTTAACAAACTTGCGATAATACCCTGTCAACCCGAGAAATCCTCGCAGATGCTTAATTGATGTGGGGATTTTCCATTCCTTAATGGATTTAATTTTGCTAGGGTCTACATTAACACCTTCATGAGATACAATATGACACAGATATTCCATCTCTTGTACTCCAAAGAAACATTTGGAGCTTTTTGACTATAATTGTTTCTCCTCCAATAGTTTGAGCACCCTGTGAACATGTTGAACATGATCCTTCCAAGACTTGCTATAGATTAGTATATCATCAAAAGATACTAAAATTATTTTCTAAGGAAGGGTTTGAAAATGGAATTCATCAAACCTTGAAATGTAGAAGGTGCATTGGTAAGGCCAAAAGGCATGACCAAAAATTCATAATGATCCTCATGAGTTCTAAATGTTGTTTTCGGAATGTCTTTAGTCTTCATTCTGATTTGATGATATCTTGAACGAAGATCCAACTTGGTGAAGTAAATTGATCCAAGCAATTCATCCAATAGTTCATCAATGGCAGGAATTGGAAATTTATCTTTAATAGTGAGCTTGTTGAGCTCCCTATAATCTAGACACATGTGCCATGATCCATCCTTCTTGTGCACCAATACTACCGGAGCAAAGAAAGAACTTTGACCAGATTTAATTATACTAGCCTCTAGCATTTCTCAAACCATACGTTCAATTTCACTCTTTTGGGCATAAGGATATCTGTAAGGCCTGATGTTTGAAGGAACACTTCCTGGAATCAAATGAATAGCATGATCATGATCAATAATAGGTGGGAGATCTTTGGGAGTCTCAAATACCTTGGAATGATAGTCTAAGACTTTTTAGAGATCTGGATAAATAGATGATTTTTATGTGGGAACCTCTAGCGAACATAATTGTGCAATTATGTCTCATTTTTCTTTCTTTAGAAGCTTTGTCATTCCATTAGAGCTGAATATCTTTCCTAGTTTCCCTGTGATACCTCTTAATTCTACTTCCTTTCCTTCCGAAGAAAATTTCATGAAAAGTTCTTGAAAATTAAAAGCTATTATACCAAAGGATTATAGCCATTGGACTCCTAGTACAACATTAGCACCACCCATTGGAATGGAAATCAATGGAATATTACATATTATTCCATGGATAGCTTCATATTATGGCACTTTCCAGAGCAATTTATGGTTCCTCCACTTGCAACCATCACTTGACACTCTAGTGCTAGAATTAGGAAGCAATTCAATTCCTTGGGTATCTTGAAATGAATAAAATTATGGGTATTGACCAAATCAATCAACACTATTATCTTTTTATTCTTGATGTCCTTCTATCTTGATAGTTTGAGGAGTGGTAATTTCGGCCAATGATTTACAAGATATGGTAGAATTCATTTCTTCTTTATATAGGGTTTGTTCCTGGTGTATATCCTCTTCTTTTGACGTTTTTTGTTCCTTTTCTTCCTCCTCTTCACAATCTATGTAAAATAATTTCTTCCCAGCACACTTATGACCTTTAGTGTATTTCCTATTACAACTGTAATAAAGCTCTTTTGCTCCTTTTTCTTCCAATTGTTGGGGTTTCAACCTTGTAGGTTGCGGAAGGCTAGGGGCAACAACACTTCCATCCTTATAGTTGTGAGTGGTAGGCTTCCTTGTTGCCATAATTTTTCTTTCCATTTTTCTTGCCAACCTGAATGCCTTCTCCAATGAGCCAGGTTCCCAAAGGCAAACCTCATGTTGGATGTTATATTTTAAATTCCCTATGAACACATCAATCATATGATCCTCTAGAATATCTTTCACCCTTGTATTAAATTTTTGGAAGTCCTCAATCTGATCCATCATTGAACCCTTTTGTTTGAGGTTTATCAATTAGCTAAAAAAAGTGTTTCTTTTTGTAACCTCATAATGTGCTATCATTTCTTCTGTAAAAATTGCCCAAGTGATAATTTGTTTACGAGAGAAAATCCATCAATACATACAAACTGATTTGGTTCCAAATATAAAGTTGCAATGCATACCTTTTGTGTATTTTTCACATTATGGAGATCGAAATATTGCTCCATCTGTAGTATCCATGTTACAGGATCCTCTCCATCAAACTTCCTTATAGCGGTCTTTGGAACATTGTGGGACTTCAATCCAACATTAGAGTCTATGAAATCATGATTAACATTTCTTTTGTTCTCATCATGAGTTTCCTTTACTACCCTTTCACCATTAGTAAGCATTTCTTGTAGCAACTTAGTCAAATCTATCTCCAAATGTTCCATCTTAACATCCATGCCATTCATCTTAGCTTCCACGCCATCCATCTTAGCTTCCACGCCATCCCTCTTAACTTGCGCGCCATTCATATTAGCTTCCACGTCATTCATCTTAGATTCCACGCCCTTCTTTAAACCATCAATCTTAGCTTCTGTTACCTTTTGTGAGAGTGAAAGTTTGTTGCACTTGCTCTCATAATTTTGATATATCATGTTGCATTTCTTCCTCTTCTTCATGAGTCATGCTAGATTACTTACTACGTGTCTTCATTTTCTTTTTTTTGTGACATCAATTAATGATAATTATGCTTCATTATGCCCTTTGAACTTCAACCTAATTTTTCAACCCAAACTTATGCAAAATTTTAAAAAGACTACACCTTTTTTTCTTTGTAGAAGCTCGATATTGAATCTATTGTATATTTGTAATTGCGGATATGAGATGTCTAGAATTTCTTCCTGCAGTAGCCCTCTGAGCTCTCTTTCTAATGCCACCAGTCTGATCAAAATTGGATTCTCCAAGAAAGAGTTATGCCCAATCTCCCAAGATGACGTGATTATATAATTTTTCAGTAGAGCGCACTTGTATGATGTGCCATGTGTCATTGTTTTGACCTTTGGATCTGAAAAAGATACACAGAAAACTACAGTCTGTCCTTTTTCAGTAACTTCTTACAAAATTTCGATCTGATACTCAGAGAGAAAGTTATGATGAATTTTCCAAGGTCACATGTTTGGAATGTAATTCGGGAGTTTGCAAAAACCCTAACTACCTCATATCATATCTCTGAAAATATAACAAGAGAAGATCTAAAATTCGGACCCGAATTTCATAACGATTTTGGATCAAATGGTTTTTTGGTTTAACTTCTGAAACATTGCAGAAAAATAGTTATAGCGCAAATGCCACGATGACCTGTTTGGAGCAGGAAAACCCTAGAATCCAAACCTCTCGTACCAAATGTTATGAAACCAGCTCACAAATATATATAAAAGAAAGATCAACACCTTATAAATCAACCTCTTCAAGGGGGAAACCCCCTTTACATTACACAAATGAACAATTCTTCAATGATACAAATGACAACACCTCCTTTCTATATATAGGAGTCTAAGGGGTCCAATATAATCAAAGTCGACATAACAATAATAATATAAGGGCACAACAATAACAATAGTATGCCTCTATGGGGCACAATAATAACAATATGGGGACAATAGGGGCAAAACAATAACAATAAGGGCTACAATGACAATAGTAATGGGGGAATCACTAGTATTATACGGACCTAACATGAAACAAAAAGGATTTAATGTTAAGGGCCTTCTCAAAACAACTCCAGTAAAAGAGGAAAATCAACCATTTATTGGTTGTATTGGTAATATTCAGGTTTGACGAGTAAATGGTAAAAACAAATTGCCTATGCCATCGAGTGAACAATGAAAATTTTACAGTGGTGATTGCTATATTATGTGATACGCTTATCCTAGAGAGGAAAATTAAAAATATTTGCTTTGCACTTGGATTTTAAAGGGGGTGTTTCAGAAGAAAGAACTGCTGGCCTATCGCTAATGATTATAATGGCCAAATCATTGAAAGCAGAACCGGTTTAGGCTTAAGGTCTTTGAGGGCAATGAGCCCATCCTATTTTTTGCTATTTTTCAAAGCTTCATTTTCCTTAAAGGTGGACTTAGCTTTCGATATAATAGGTTTTTTGTTGTACATGATGATGCATTTATGAGATATTTGAATAAAAATCTTATGATATGTGCATTTTTTTTATCTCATCTATATCTCTTACTTCAATATTTTTGTTTCTTTTAATGGTGCGTGATTCGATCAATTGGAACGAGCATAAGCTAGGAAAACCTCTTCATTTGAGGCTCGCTAAATCTACAAGTATAGTAGAGTTACATGGTTTCAACGGGAAAAAATATTTGTTTCGTTGCTTGGTTGGTCTTTAGGGTTCTTTTTTCTAAAATGTTGTGCAAGTTTAAGATAATATTTTCCTTTTATATATTATTTAACTGGTTGGGTCTTTTCTCAAAATTCCTCTTACATCTTTTTTGCCAAGGTTTTTTTTAAGTTGTTATATTTGATCTTTTTGATTTTTAAATTATCTACTTGTTTGATAACATTCCATTGTAAACAAGGAAATTAACTTCAATTATTTATATTCTTGTTGCTAGAATCAATTGAAGTATGATGTGGATGATTTATCTGTTTTTTGTCTTATGTCACATCATTAAAACAATTTTGTTTCATTACAATGGTAGCCAACACAAGACTCAAAAACATAACCCATAGCCTTATATGTGATATTGTTATTTTCAAAAGATTGGCAAGACATTGACATTTTTCATCTACTAATATGCTACCATAATTTTTCTAGCTCATATTTTGATGAATTGATCATAGCATTTAATGCACCTTAGCTATTTCTTTTCCAGAAGGAAAAAGATGAAAATGCTAATATTTATACTATATGGACAATGAAAGCTTTGCAAGATGGTCTCGCTTGAGAGGGAGAAGAAACTACTTTTAGTCAGCTCTAGGGGAACCACTCAAAGGGTCGTGATTTCAGTTATAATCATCTTAGTCCTTTTTAGAATAACACATACATACCATGTCTATGAAGTAGACCTCATGGAAACAAATTATCTACTTGGATGCTACACATGCCAAACATGATGATAATATGCAGCAATTCAAATCTCTGCACCAGGGACACATTCATGTGCCGTCCCACCCATATTGCTTGATATATTTGGGAATTAACCACATCATGAGTTGTAAATATGGCCATTGCATTAGAATTAATCATGACAAATGACTTAACACTAAATTAAGACAAGTTTTAACCGAAGAGATTGTTTTTCTATGACTTTTAATCAACTAATAAAACCACAATATTTTATATAGAAATGCATTTGGTTGTCACATCCCACGAAGCATTTAGAAACTTTGCTAATACTATTCACTCTAGAAATACACCCGCTATGTTAGTAGGTAGGAAGGACTAGTATATAAACATAGATGAGGACATTAGGCTTGTAAACTAAGTTTGGATAACACAAAAATTTCATGTTTGGAGTCCTTTAACTACCGCAAGTTAGTTATAGCTTCTCTAAGTTAAAAGAGTGAGCATTGCTTGTTATATCTCTCTTTTAAAATGAGCGTTTATGCCTATTGTGTTGTATTTTTATAAAGGAATTATAATATAAGATAAAGACCTCTTATCTTAATTGTTACAAAATCATTTTTTAGAAAATTTTAAAATTGCCTAGCTTCCAATAAAGTGGGAGCGTGGTTATCTTAATTACTGCAAAATCATTTTCTAGAAAAAATTTAAAATCCTTAAAATTATCTATCTTCCAATAATGTAGCAGCTTGTAGCAATTTTGCAAAAGAGCTTTACTAAGGCAACCATCGACCACAACAACCTTTGATGCTTTCTTTTAAATGGTAGACTAGCAAGGCAAGTTTTCCAGCAATCAATCGCACACAAGTGAGACAAGCCAATGTGGGTGGAACACTGAAATGGAATCTTGTGCAAATCAAGGGAAGATATTTTAAGAGATATGTTTCTCAATCCTCTAGTACAAATTTAAATTTTCAATATGTTGTGTCCTCCTTAAGTAAATATACTCTTTTTACTATCTATACTACTTTAATCTAAAAAGACCAATTTTTTATTTAAACAATTTTCTAAACCTAATTATGTTTTTAAATAATTTATGTTTATAATTTAAAAGTTTTATTAAGTAAAATAACATATCACGTTTTCTTGCTTTTATGCTACTCTTTTTTATATTACAACTTTACAACATGTGATCCAATTGCAAGTTATGATTCTAATTAAATTATTTTGCCTTAGAATTTCAAAAATGGTCACCCCAACTCTTGCGCTCCACGTCTGTCATGTCACGCGCTGGGTAAGTTGATTTAGCGGCGTGATTTCAGCCCGTTTTGTGGTGATTCAATCTTTATAGGCTGTTCATTGACATGGTCATGGTCGCTTGGGTGACGCTGTTGAAGGACAAGGTCGTGAACTAGAGGTTCACGTCGACATAGCAGGTGTTGAACATACTGTGGAAGGTGCAGAAAATTGCCATGTTGGTATTGGGCATAATCTGGAAGGTGCAAGAAATTGCCATGTTATTTCGGTCTAACGTGAAGAGAAAAAAAAAAAAACCTCTTCAAAAGGATGCTGGCGGGTTCCGAGCAGGGCCGCAATGGACGCCGCAATGGACACTTGCGATTGGAAACATAGATATCTGAGGTGACAGAGTCGATATTTCTTAGTCGTGGGTAAGCTAGAATTTTTTTTTAAGAAGCCTTGTTGACCACTCCCATTTAGTATTGCGCTGTATTTATAAGAGTGGTCATGTAAAACAAACAACTCCTCTTAGATTAGCATGTGGAGAACGTTGAAGTGAAACGAATGAAAGGGCACCACGGAATCGTGATTTGGGAGTTAATTCCAGATCGCAGCGGCAACTTTGAACGAAGTTTTCGTCGCCTCTCGGGTTTATGACTTCAACTACGTAGAGATTTTATTAGCGAGAAAGAACGTGTCACCAGACGTAGACGGAGACGATGAGCTTTATCTACTTCCGGTAAGCAAATCGTTTTTAGGAAGTTTATGACTAGCTCTCCAGGAAACATTAAATTGCTAATTTGTCTGTTAAAAATATTCTATATTTGCAGAGTTTCAAGCAAAATTTCCCACAGATGCATAAATCTCACCGATGCAAATGACTTCTACGAAGAGACGGGAGAGAAACGAGCAGGACCGGGCACGTCTAGTCCTGACTCACCGGTTGGACATGACATAGAATCAGGGTAGAAATTACAACAAAGGATTTTTTTGTAATTTAGCAGAAGTGTATAGGAATTTTATTCGGGCGACTGTTATATATTCTCGTTTAAGTTAAGCATTTGACTTTATTCATTACCATTTAATTTCCAAAATCTGTAATCTAAATAAACATTAGCAGTTTATTTTCTTGACTTTCCTTACTACCATGGTTGGTGCGACTGGGACCAAAGATGGAAAGAATATGTTCTGCTGAATTATTGTTGTGAATAAAAGGGCAAATATGAGGGCGCAGATTCCCGGATATTCCGGTATTCTACGGACATGGAGCGGTCAATTTTTTGACCGTGCCTATGTCTGTCGGATCCCGGAATATTCCGGGAATCTGCAATTCACCGCGATTGAGATGATTTTCTCGTCAACGTTTCTAGGTTATTTAAAAGAAAGGTAAACGTTAAAAGGTTACACGTGAAATAAATATTACTATAGAAAGTGATAGTATTTACGGCTGATTGGAAAATTCGAATTCATGGTGCGTTCAGAAAGTTCTCACAGCAAGATTACAGGATTGAATGCGGCTGACTGGAAAATGAAGAAAACCTTCGAATTCATTGTGCGTTTAGAAAGTTTTCACACCAAGATTGAATTACTTTCTCTAGGAGGTAAGAGGTGCTATTTAGTCCAATACATAATAGATGTTACAATCTCAGGTTCAATAAAAATTTGAATTTTATATAATTTTAAAAATAAAATAAAATAAATAATTTCAAACCATATAAAATTAATTTAAGAAATAAAATAAAATTAACAAATAATTAGAACCAGGATAAGGATAATTGTTTCAAAAGCTTTCTTCTTTTAATAAATAGACATGTCTAGTTAAGGAAATTAGTGAGTATGTTATAGTTAATTTTGGAAAGGTTGGTTTCTTTGTGGATAATAAGGTATGTAATTTCAAGTTTTTGATAATTTTAGGGTTTTAAGTTTTTTATAATTTAAAGTTTTACGTGATGATTAGGGGATTTTATAACTATTTTTTTGTAACACTTAATGATACACTAACATTTAGTTTTACCAAGTTTTACTTATTATTGTCAATTTTATTCTGTATTAACCTTGATTGTTAAAACAATTAGGGTGAGCAGCCAAAACATATGTTGTTAATTATTAATTAAAAGAATTTGATCGGCAAAAGATATCAGTGAGTATGTTATAGTCAATTTTGGAAAGGTTGGTTTCTTTGTGGATAATAAGGTATGTAATTTCAAGTTTTTGATAATTTTAGGGTTTTCAGTTTTTTATAATTTTAAGTTTTATGTGATGATTAGGGGATTTTATAACTATATTTTTGGTAACACTCAATGATGCACCAACATTTATTTTTACCAAGTTTTATTTATTACTGTCAATTTTATTTTGTATTAACTTGGATTATTAAAACGATTAGGCTGAAAGCTAGAACATATGTTGTTAACTATTAATTAAAAGAATTTGATCAGTTTGTAAAAAAACCGAGGAATCAGTTAAAATAACTCCTGAAACAAGTACAAGGAGTTTCCCATTTTTCCTTCAAAAAGGAAAATGATAGAAATCTAAGGGGGTGGGAAAAAGTGGTAGAAGGGATTACGCTGTGAATAGTTTTTCATGGAGCTGGACAAATTAGCCAGTGGGAAAAAGACCTTCGATAACACTCGAGTGGACAAATTAGCCAGTGGGAAAAAGACCTTGGATAACAGTCAAAAGGTACCAGACTTGAGGCTGGACATAGTTGTGGTGCCCAAGGTACCAAGATGTTTTATCCACTGTTAGGAGTTGGAAGAGCTCGGAGGGGAATTCTAGACATAATTGCCAGATCCATGGCTGGGTGGTGAGACCTTCTAGGCAGGGGAAGCACGTGCATGCTTACAAGTAAAGCACAAAAATAGATAAGTAGCAATTCTGTGTTTAATAGTTATCAGTAGGAGAAAGATTAGCTACTTTATTTTATGAAATAATCATGTTGACATGCTAATGAATTACTAGTAAGATTGTCAATGATAAAATGAGGCATATGTCTTCCTTTACAACTTCAGTACAATTAGGTATTTACAAATACCATTACATAAAAGAAAAATAAGGTAATGAAATTTAGTTTCCATCTACTGAAACAAAATGCATCAGTAATTCTAAACCTTAAGCAAAAGAACAAATTCTTGTAGTGGAGTAGCTATTCATGTTATTTTCTAATTATAAACTATTGCATTAAAAATTTAATAGCCTACTGAGTTATTAAGGCCAGAAACCCATATTGGGTCAATCCATGGAAATTAACAGGTATTTGTTTAAACCATCTTAATCAAAAGAAAACATACTGATAATGTCAAACTATGGAATTCTCATTCAAAAGGTGATATTCACCCTTATCCACTTCAAGTATTCACGGGGCTCTCACTCGAGTTGTTCAGTACCCAAGCTAAACTTAACCCATTAAAAAAAAGATCGAGAACCCTGAACTATAACAATGAAAACAGAGATAATAATGAAAATTGTTTATAACTTCCCAACTATATAGATGTGTGTCAAATGAGTGCTTATAGGCAGCCAAACCCATGATGCGAAAACCCTGACAGCAAGCTCCCATGAAAAGAAAAGGAATAGAGCAATTATTTTGAAATGCATAATCAAAGCAAAGTTATTCAAACCCTCGCTTAAAGCTACGTGCATATAACCCCATAATCTGACAATATCAATGTAGTATAGGGCTCAAAATTGGGTGCATCCATCGCCCACCATTTTGTTCTACAATAGTCTTAAGAAATATATATCTATTGAAAATCCGTGGCACTTCGGCTAGCGAGCAACCTTAATACATTAACATAAAAAAAAATCAAACAATCCTCCATCTAAATGGAGATTGTCACCTGGAACCCATTCGCCAGACAAGCAAGAGAGGAACCAACCTGAAATCGAACGCAGTAACCATTGTAAGGACACGACTTCACTCCAGAAAACTTCCTTTGGGTATGCATTCATAAACACCACAACAGAATGTACCTGTAGACAGTTTTATCATATTAGAGTAAGCTTGAGAGCAAAATGAAAGAGTGTTATTAGAGAAATGTGGGTACAGAGAACAAACTTACCTGTAGGAGGAATTTCCAAACAACAGGCGACAAGGCACACCTGAAATTAACAACATTGTCATAACTAGCTCTTGAGAAAAATAAATCTTGTATGCAACCTCTTGGGCCACATTACCATTACCTCTGGTTTATAGGATGAACCCTCCATGCGTTCCTTCAGAGCCAAAGTCCCGCTATCAACATTTCCACTTGTGCATGAGCCAAGTAGATTGATTCAGAGAAATGTAAGTATCAAATAAGGAAAGAGACAACTGTGAGGCGAGATTTGGGGCTCAAGGCGTATCTACGATATACTTGTGTGCCTGTAGAGGTGAATCAGACAAGGAATTTGTGTCATTCTGCCATATCGCCATCCCAGTTGCCTTTTGTCGCTGAGTCGATGTTCAACCATCTCTACACAACCAAATGACCCTTACCTCGCTAAGAATTGCACTAACCCTTTGTTATACATCGAAGGCTGCTTAAACTGTGGATCTCCTTGGATCCAACGGTGGAGTTGATGCGAGGTGCAACGATTCGAGATCATTCCACAAAACCTATCTCATAATGAAGGACTGTTGTGAATGTTAATGAAGGGCTACTGTGACAAGGAAAAGCCTCTGGGTTCTCTCCGCCTTAATGGAGAAGCGCTACCCAAGCTATGCCAATGAGGGAAGCATTAATGTGATCAGAGTGGATGTACACCTGAGAATTGGCGTGTACCCCGCCAACAATCTCAAATGGTTCAAATTTTAATATAAAGTTGTAACGTTGAATAAAACAAATATGAATTAAATTCTTCATTTAATTCTTTGGTATGGGTCTTAGGGTTTTAGGCCATTACAAATGGTATCAGAGCAACATTTTCGCACATTGAGACCTATGGGCTCATATACACCCACAAATATGAACCTATATTATTATATATATATATATATAATATATTATATATATATATATATATATATATATATAATATATATATGAAATATGCTTGTATATAAATCAGTAACACTAACCAAGTAAGTGTGAATGTGTACACAGAGACGGAGGTTAGCACCAAAGAGTATAAATGCAGGGGAGCCTCAGATTATCACACCAGCCGGAAGTGCCTTATGTGGAGGCCAACCTGAATATATGGATATAACTGGGAGAAGAATCTCGACAAGCCATCAATGCCCTACTTGAAATAGTGCAACAACTACCTGCATAAATGATGAACTTGAGGACAAACAATGAATGACTGATGCAAGAATAGGAAAAGATCATTAAAATACTGTCTGACTGACAGAATCAATGAGGACCAGATCCTAGTACAGAGAATAGGGAGAAGACGCCAACGTCCCATCACAGCAAATATAATGCATAGTCAACAGAGGGACATAAGGAGGATGAAGAGGGGTGTTCGGATAATGTTTCCGACCAAAGAAAGAAAAAAAGACAGAAAATGGAATTACAAGGTGAGTTAAAAAAAAAAAAACTATCACTGTTTGAAGGAGAATTTGAAGAAGCAGTTGAAGTATGGCTCATCGACATGGGTAAATATTTTCAGATTTATGAATATGCTTACAAACTTAATGCACGTTTGGCAGTCTACTAGTTAAGGGGAAAGGCCACTCTTTGGTGGGAAGATATTAAAACTGTGAGAAAAATCGACGAAGAACAAGTGACGTGGCAAGAATTCCAGAAATATTTTAAGGACAAATATTTACTTGAACGTTACTACGATGAAAAAGCAGAGTTCCATGAGTTAAGGTTTGGAACCTTGACCATGGACGAGTATGTGAAACGGTTTACCTCCCTGTTATGATATGTCTCATACATGTACGAGGAAAAAGCCAAAATTTCGTTGTTTACTAGCAGTTTACCCAACATTGTGAAGGAGAAGTTAGAATTTGATTATCCTAGAACAATGGATGATGCGGTGTGAAAATCCGGTATCTGTTATCAACAAATGAAATAGAAGAATGAGGGTCCCAAAGGAGCCATTGGCAGGAGAATGAGGAATTTACCCCCAAACAGACAACCGAAAGTCGCAAATGGAAGGAATAATCATCAAAGAACTTTCAGAAAATTTGCAAGGAACCCACCCAAAGTTCTAGCTTACACTGAGAATAGACAGACAGATGGAGTTAGTAAACCTACTATGAATCAACCGCCAAAATAACCTTTGCAACGCTGGGGATGTGGGGAATATCATTACTACAAGAATTTTCCACACAGGGCCAGAATAGAACAACTCTCAAATATGAAAGAGGCCTCCACAGTTGGAGACGTAGTAAGAAGCATGCCCATAACTAATGCTGCTCTGGACAATCACCAAGAAGAATACCAGCCCAACATGATCGAGTGTGAAGGTTTGATTGTTGATCAACCTGTTTATGTTTTAATTGATCTGGGTGCTAGCCTAAGCTATATTAGTCCTAAAGTGGTAGAGAAATGTCAGCTGCAAAGCAATACATTTAAGAAATCTTGGATAGTTTAGCTAGCCACTGAAACAAAAAGAAGAGTGTTTGCAAAAATAGAAAATTTCCCTATAATAGTTTCAGGACAGCCCTCTGAATATACTCCCCTTAGGTTCGTACAATGTATTGATAGGGATGGACTAGTTGGAAGGGCATTGGTCCCTAGTCAACTGTAAAGAGAAATTTGTAAGCTATCTCACAGAGTCGGGGCAGAGAAAGGAAATTCAAGGGATTAAGCAAAACATTAAATTATGTCCTATTACGGCTAACCAACTTGGAAGATGCATTAAGAAGGGCTACCAGATTTATGATGTCCAAGTAGGATACACCAATGATGGAAACAAGATGAATTCATTCGAAAATATTCCTATGATTCAGAATTTCGTGGATTTGTTCCCTCAATCCATCCATGGATTACCACCTAGACGTGATACTAATTTTATCGTTGAATTAATACCTATATCAGCTCCTATTTTGAAATCCCCTCGTCGCATGAGCATCCTTGAGTTAACAGAACTCAAAATGCAGCTTCAAGAACTTTTGGATAAGGGGTACATTCACCCTAGTGTATCTCCTTGGGGAGCCCCTGTGTAGTTTGTGTGAAAGAAGGATGGCATCTTAAGACTATGCATATCATCAGCTAAATAAACTGACAGTAAAAAATAAGTACCCTTTACCCCATATTAACGATTTATTTGATCAGGTGCAAGGGTCTAGTGTATTCTCAAAAATTGACTTAAGGTCTAGTTACCACTAGATCAGAATAAAGGATGAAGACATTTTCAAAACCACATTTTGAACTCGTTACAATCATTACGAGTTCGTGGTATTGCCTTTCAGCCTTATCAATGCTCCAACCACTTTCATGAGCCTGATGCATGCCATTTTTTAGCCATTTCTAGATAAGTTTGTACTAATTTCTATTGATGATATAATAATTTATTCAAAAAATCAGGAGGAGCATGAGAAGCACATGAGGACAATATTGCAAATTTTGTGAGACAATTAGTTGTATGCAAAGTATAGCAAGTGAGATTTTTGCAAAAGTCAAATTCAGTACTTAGGCCATGCTATATGAGCTGAGGGAATAGCGGTGGATCCAAAAACAATCAAAACTATTATGGAATGGACCACTCTGAAAAACGTTGCTAACATTACATCCTTTTTGGGCCTGGCAGGTTATTACCACTGATTCATTAAAGGTAGCAGATCTGGAAAAATCATTTATGATATACAAAAATGTGAGTAAGGAGGGTGTCGATGGTGTATTAACACAAGATGGAAAGGTCATAGCTTATGAACCGCACAAATTGAAGGATTATGAGTAGCAATACTCGACATATGAATGCAATAAGCAAATGTTCCCCATGGACAAATGAATGCCGTTTTTGGTTGGTCGGCAGGGAGAATATTGATTTGATTATAGCCCAAAAAACCATCCATGAAGGAAAACATTTCGCTCCCGGCACAATCATCAATGATTTGATCGATATAAGGTGTTGAATAGTTGTCCTTAGGACAAGCTCGATTTATGTCCCTATAATCGATACAGATTCTTATTGTCCCCTGTTTTTTATTAACCGGGACAATATTTGATACTCAATCCGTTAACGGGATCGGATAAATGAAACCTGCTTTTAATAACTTTTCGACCTCTGCTTTAATGGCAGCCTCTTTTCGAGGGTGAATCTGATGCAAACGTTGCCGGACGGGTTTAGCATC
>APFE030341476.1:0-17316 GCA_000404065.3 Pinus taeda | reverse complement strand
ATGGTATTTGAGTTATGTCTTTTCTGACCGATATATAATTGCATATACTGGATTTTACGCTTGTGTTTGTATCGTTCTTTGCGTGTGCAGGTGTCCATTTACGTGGAGCGTAAGGATTGTGACCAGGCAAAGCAAAGGGACGGGAGCGGCGTTTCTTCTACAACTACTAGCATTGGATTCCAGGTAGATCATCGTAATCGATCTCTGATTTATGCAATTAGGAACCTGCGTGTAGCGTGGTGTGATTGTTGCTAGACCCGTGTTGGGCTAGTTGGATCGCCTCTGTCCGCAGAGGGGATTTACCAGTTCAACACCAACCATAAATCAAAGTTTAGTAAACTTTGCCTCTGTGAGAGCCTTTGTAAATATGTATGCAACTTAATCATCGATTGAACAATATCGCACTTCAAGAACATGTTCATGAATGAGTTTTCGGATGAAGTGCATGTGTAGTTCAATGTGTTTGTTGCACTGATGTTGTACTGGATCTTTGCATAGTTGAATGGCACTTTGATTGTCACACCAGTGTAGTCGGATGTTGTTGTTGAAAGCCAAACTCTGACAGGATTTGACGAAGCAACGAGGCTTCCTTACTAGCTTCTATGGCACCACAATACTCTGCTTCTGCTGAAGAAAGAGAAATGGCACTTTGTTTCTTGCAAGCCCACACAATAGGTCCAAAACCAGGAGTGAAGACATAACCTGCAATAGACTTTCGGTCATCAGGGTCACCAGCCTAATCGAAATCAGTGAAACCAACCAATAGAGGAGATGCTTTTGCACTATAATGAATCCCAAGCTGAACTATATCTTGAACATAACAAAGTATTATTTTAGCTGCTTTCCAATGACTTTCATGTGGGTTTTTCATAAACCGAGCAATAAGGCCAACAACAAAGGAAAGGTCAGGACGAGTATGGGTCAAATACAAAACTTTTTCTACAAGCTAACGGTATAAGGTAGCATCAACTTCATGAGAAGTACAAGTGACTGAAAGTTTGGCTCCATACTGAAAGGGAGAAAGGGTTGGCTTACAGTATTCCATGTGAAAGTGGTGTATAATATTACAGGCATACTTGGACTGGGAAAGGGAAATACCTTCCTTGGATTGCAAGACTTGAAGACCAAGAAAATAATGCAAGTGTCCTAAGTTTGTCATTTCAAACTGCTTTTTAAGGCTGGACTTCACATGGTTTATAAGGTTGGGATCACTACCAGTAAGGATAAGATTATCAACATAAATAACAAGAATGATAAGAGACTTACCCACTTTCTTGATGTAGACAATATTGTCATAATGACACCTAGAAAATCAAATATATAAAAGAAAGCTATCCATTTTGGTATACCAAGCCCGAGGGGCTCGCTTGAGACCATAAAGAGATTTCTTAAGCTGACATACAAGGCTGGAGTCTATTTGTATAAAACCAGGAGGTTGTTCCATATATATTTCTTCATGCAAGACCCCATGCAAAAAGGCAGGTTTAACATCCATCTGATGGACTTCCCATTTGAAAGAGGCAGCAAGGGAAAGAACAAGGTGGATAGAGTTCATTTTTGCAACAAGGGAGAAGGTTTCAGTATAGTCAATGCCTTGAACTTGTGAAAAACCGTTAGCAACAAGAAGAGCTTTATGTTTATCAACTTTTCCATCTAGTCCAAACTTGGTTCTGTAAACCCATTTGCATCTAACAAGTTTTTTTCACTTTGGAAGAGGAACAAGATCCCATGTATCATTTTCCAATAATGAACGGTATTCTTCATTCATAGCTGCGTCCCAATCTGGATGGCCTGAAGCTTCCACAAAGGTGTCAGGATCATAATTCGCTAAAGCTTGAGCCATTGAAGAAGATGCTCTATTGAACTGAGAACGTGTATGTCGTTGATATGTAGGATCACCTGCAAGAGCACCTGCTGCATCTCGAGTAGCACAAACCCATTTTGGAAGCTAAGGAGCTAAAGGCGGATCCTGAGAAGGTGGGGGAGGATTTTTATCCTCATTGTCATCATCTGAAGAAGAAATATTTTCAGAAGTAGAAGGGATAAAGAGAGGTGGCACATCCGTCAAACTAGGCTCGTAGGCTGATATATGGGCCCATGCTTCATTTCCAAAAAAATGAAAGTGACAAACATTTGGTTTAATTGAGCTTCATGCTTCTTCTGGAGTGATATTCTTTAAAACCTTAGTAGGAGTCTGATTTACTATGCAATTTGCACATTTAATTGATTCTTCCCAAAAATTAAGACTAAGCCCTTTAGATTGAAGCATACAATTAGACATTTCCTTTAAGGTGCGATTTTTCCTTTCAGCTACACCATTTTGTTGTGGAGTATATGGAACAGTATGTTGCAATTGAATTCCATGCTCAGTGCAAAAGTTGATGAATTTGTCGTTAACATATTCTCCACCATTATCAAATCTTAGCTTAAGAATTTGATGTCTAGATTGTTTCTCAACAAAGGCCTTAAAGGTCAAGAACATGTTAAAGACTTTACTCTTGAGTTTTAAGAAGTATACTCAAGTGTGTATGGAGAAATCATCATTGAAAGTTAAGAAATACTTGTAGCCAGAGAATGAAACAACTAGAAGTGGACTACATAGATCACTGTGCACAAGCTATAAAGGGTTTGAGGTGTGCCAAGAGGCACGTTTTTCAAAACTAACCCAATGATGTTTTCTGAGTACACATCCGAAACAAACACCATCTCTGCAAGATACCATAGGAAGACCTGTCGCCATATTTTCCTTACATAGATTTTGAAGGGAGCGATAGTTTAAGTGACCAAATCACTCATGCCAAAGTTTGCTCACTTCATCATTATGAGCAACAAATACCAAGGGAATATTTGATGACCCAAAGTTGTTAAACTTATACAATCTTGTAGAATCATCAATAATTCCAGTGGCTAAAATCTGTCTAGGATCTCTTAGCTCCTTAATTACAACATTATGAGGTGAAAATTCAATGGTTTTACCTTCACCTGAATGAGTTATTTGATATACATATAGAATATTGCAGGATAAGGTAGGAACACATAATACATCATTAAATTGACCATTGTTTAGATGAATAGTTCCAGTCCCTACAACACTAAGAGATCTATCGTCTCCAACATATATATTTTTGGTGTTGCAATCATTTAAAGAAGAAAACATGGCTTTGTTTTTGGCCATGTGATAAGAAGCTCCAAAATCAATGAGCCACTCATGAGAATGAGAAGAAGAAGATACATTTAGTGCATAACCAGACCAAGATGCTTGACAACCACATACATAAAGTGACATTCGTGAAGATGAAGTTGAAGTTGAAGAGTGCTCCAAATGGATTTTATGCTTCTTCATTGTTGCTTCCAAGGCTTCCATATTTTTAAAGCATTTGGATTCTAAATGTCCATCACGATTACAAAAGTTGCAATGTCTATCTCCCTTTGTTTTTATTTGCCTTATCATTTTGTTGAATTTATTTTTCATTTTGAGACTGAAATTGCTTAGGACCCTTGTTTGGTTTAGGACCATTCTTTTTAGGATGTTGCTTCTTAGGATTATTTTTGGGCTGCTAAGGCTTTCTTAGAAGAGTTTCCAATATTAAGAAGACCAAGATGTAAGAGTTTTTCTTTTTCTCTTATGAAAGAATCACAAAAGGCATCAAAAGAGGGGGACTTGTTGTCTTGTCCTTGAGAAATAAAATCTTCTCTTGTAGAATGGAAGGTGGAAACAAACACAGAGTAGGTTGGTCCCAAATTAGTAAGAATGGAATAGATAAGGCTACCATCTTCTTTCTTAACCTTAACATCTTCCAAGAGAAGTCTAAGGGTTTTGAACTTGGACAAAAAATCTTCAATGGAAGAAAAATTATTGGGGTCCAACGTAAGCAACTCATTTTCGAGTTGATGGGCTCTAATTTCATCTTTAATTCCAAAAACTTTATTGAGTTGTTTCATTGCTTCATGAGGGGTATCAAGTTCTGCAATATGGAATCCAAGGTCTAGAGAAATAGACATCCATATCATCCAATGTGCTTTATCTTGCCTATTTTTCCATTTGGCTTGCTTATCTTCATCTTTAGGTTTAACCTCTAGGCCTAAGGTTATTCTATAAAGACCTTTACTTCTAAGTAAATCCTCAATGTAGGACAACCATTGGAAGTAGTTGGTGCTGTCAAGAATAACTTGGCATGGACTTTCCATTTTAATAGAAACTGAAGTTGTAGATGCTGAAACTAAATGTTCCAATGGAAAGATCACGAAAATTAGGTCGATTAAAAAAACAGCTCTGAAAACAACTTTCAGATGAAGAAGTTATGGTTTTTTGAAGAAAAGTTGTTGAAGATGCCGATGAAGTACATGAATGCATGGAAGTGAATGATAATGTTATATTTTAACCACGCCCCCACCCCTCCGCCCCCCCTTCCAAACTTAATCAAATTAGCTCACTTTAAAAAAAAAAGTTATGTGACCCAATTTTATAAATAAGTGAAAGTCACTTTTACAATGGTACTTTATAAGCTACCCACTAAATTGTAACTTAAATAAAAAATAAAGATACTTTAGAATTATAAGTGTTGGGTTGTGTTGTTAAACCAGAGGAATTATGTCGAGACAATATTGCAGAGGTTTAATATGCACGATAGTAAACCGGTGAAGGTTCCTATTCCTATAGGTGTAAATTTATTTGCTGAACAATGTCCCAAGACACAAGAAGAGGAAGAGGACATGTCCCGTGTTCCATATGAAAGTGCAGTCGATAGCCTAATGTATGTAATGGTCTATACTAGACTAGACATTGCACATGTAGTGGGAGTATTGAGCAGGTTTATGTCAAAACTAGGGAAGGAGCATTGGACAACAGTGAAGCGGGTTTTCATGTATTTGTGTGGCACTAGTGATTATGGTTTGTGCTACCAAGGAAGACCAGAATTGGACAAAGTTTTGGATATTCATGGCTTTGTTGATGCAGATTGGGCTGGAGATATGGATCAGAGAATATCTACAAGTGGATATGTGTTTAAACTATTTGGAGGTGCAACTATTTGTATGAGTAATAAACAATTTGTAGTGGCACTATCAACTATAGAGGTATAATACATGATAGCCACTCATGCAAGCAAGGAAACAATTTGGTTGTAGAGATTGTGTTCAAGTATGGGGTTAGTACAGGGAGCTATAAGGATAGACTTTGACAGCCAAAGTGAAATTTTCTTGGCAAAGAACCCTGCTTACCATTCAAAGACAAAGCACATTGACGTTCAGTATCACTTGTGAGGGATATGATAGAAGGCAAACAAGTGTTGCTAGTAAAGGTGGACTCTTTGAAGAAAACTATAGATGCATTGACAAAATCTATGAGCTCTGAGAAGTTCTCCCGGTGTAGAGAAACAATGGGTGTTGCAGGGTTGGATAAATGACTAAGCTCTCTTGTGGCCCCCTATGGAAAGAAAACAACAAGTGGGAGAATGTTGGGTTGTGTTATATTCTTTCCACAACTAGCCTCCCTAGTTAACCGGGGGGTTAGAGGGGGGGCGGAGCCCTCCCTTTGTTGCACCGATTGTACAGCGGGGGGTGGCAGCCCCTCCTGTCCAGGGGGTTAGAGGGGGGTGGGTAGCCCCCCTCTACAGGGTCTGGGGCAGTGCCTCGGGGGAATTTTTTTTGGACCCTATATTAGGTGGGGCGAACCTACCTATAGTTTTGTGCATGGTTTTCGCACATGGTTTTGGGCGCGATGGTTTTCAATCCATGGTATTGGATGCTTCGACATGTATATATATGTATTGTAACGTTGAAAGGAACATAATGAAAAATCAATCTAGTAGTCCTGGTTTTGGGATCCAGGGGAAAATCTCTATGTATATGTGTTTTATGTGTTATGCTCTCGCATTGTTTATTTTCTATGTTTTAGAATTCGTATACAGGTAATTTATGTACAGGGTTAAAACCTACAATAAGAGACTCACCTTTTATAATGGGTGAGAACACTTTTACATAAAATAGCTTTAAAACATAAGTTACATGTGCTTTTTGAAAAAGTAACTCAACAAAAAGAAAGACTTGAACCCAAGACCCATATTATCATAAAGTAACTTTGGATTTTTTATTTTTTTTAGTCACTGAAGCTTTGGAGTGCGTGCTTACTTGAGAAATCCCTTCTTGCCTGTAAAACAAAAAAACCACACAACCCAAAACAGACATGCAAAAAAAGCCAAACCTTACAGCTTGAAGTTAGATTTCGTCGGAAACTAAATACTTTCCTCAATATTTCTGATTTTCCAAGATCACACTAAGGCGCAGCGGAAAAGAGCATACAAATGAGAAAAATCCTTCCTTTCTGTTTTTGATTTTCCCAGATTGCACAGAGTCACGGGGCAAAGAGCATATGCAAAAATGAAAGGTATGGATCCGGTAATAAAAAACAAAGAGATAAATAAACCGAAATAAACAGAGAGATAAATAACTAAAATTGCAAATAAAGGTTGTATACCTCCAGATCTTAAAAATGACATAGCTAGGGCTAACAGAAAGCTTTTTGCGTGAAACGAAAGGGGTTCCTCACTAGAACAGATGCTCCTAACACAACAGAGCAGTCATCTCGGCTCGAAAGTGGTTAGAAATAGTAGATCTAGGAAACAACAGTCAGATGCAGTTGTACCGACTTCAGATTTGGATCACTAATGGATGCGGCCCTCTAATAGGCTCTGATACCATGTAGGAATTTACAGGGTAAGTTCCTCAGATAGAACAGCAAAGGACACCACTCACAAACAGATCACAAATCAGTACACCAATATTCTTCACGTGGCTTGAGCCAACGTAGCTCTTCAGGCAATTTATTAATGTAAAAGAAAGAAAATTTACATAATCTTCTCTCATGAACGGTCACCTTACAAATGACCCTCCATGCTCTTTAAATAGATATCATGGACCAATCAGGTGTTAAGCCACAAATCAAGCATCGGTAATACCAAGGAGAGAATGAAATGTCAGATCACTTCATGTCTAGAACATATCGTGACCGTCGAATTGTAAGTTACAAAAAGTACACATTAAAAAAAACACACTTTACCTAACTATACACTAGACCAAGTTATACTTAACTATTTCCTATGTGTCGAAATATCCTAACACCACTGCAACCATTTGTTCACACTGTAGACATAATTGCATCTCATGTACATACAACCACAATAGCCATTCACCCCCTCAACCAATTATGTCGTAATGTCGTTGCCTATAACCACCACACCATTGTCGACGCCTTAATATGTTGCCTCTGCCATGATCGCATATCTATTGTGTGCACTATAAATCAAAAGGAAGTCGCATACCTGTTGTGCGCACAATAAATCAAATCGTCGTATGTGTTGAAGTAATGTCTTCACACGAGTTTAAGCACACGTGACGATTTGAGTAAATAATTCTTGGGTTTAATCAAACGTGACATTTCGGGGAGAAATAACATTCGAATTGTTGTGATAATCAAGAGTATTTGTTTTCTAATTGATTACACACACACATATAATTAATAAATTAATTTTATATTAAAAAAATCACATTATTATTAAAAATAAAATAAAAATAATATAAAGGTGAACTATATATATTATTACCAAAAAAAAATATGACAAGTTCAACCCAAAATAAAAAGGGGAAAACTAATAAATGGACGGAAGATTATTAGAAACCTCAAGCAGCATTGCTTCAGTGCTATTTAGAATTAAAGGGACTCTTGCAGGAAAATATGTTATTATTTTTATCTCTCCTGTTGAAAATAAAAATTATATAAATTTTAAACTCGTAAACCAATCGGTTATTCCTGAGTTAAATATAATTAAAAAATTAGACTGTTGGGATAAAAAACAATATGACATAATCATTTTACAATTAAACATTTGGGATTATACTTTTATATTGCAATTCTCTATTCCATACCTATGGGAGGATCAAAGTGACATTATTATGAGTTCACCCTGGATGGAAACATTAGGATCATTTATCCTAAATATGCAAAAGAAGTTTTTGACGTTTTCCTACAAAAAGAAAAAATAATGGTACAAGGCATTACAATGAAACCAAATTCAGTAACTTCAAAAGACGTAAAAGATATCTCAAAAGTAATTCTTCAAGAAAACCAAAAGGCAATGTAAAATATGCAGAAAGAAGTTGAAAAGATTATCACAGGAAAAAACGAAGAAGTTACTTGCCTCAAGGACCACAACAAAAAATTATTGAAGCAAATTAAGAAACTTAAAAATGACCAGTGTTACACAGTAATTTGTCACCGTTGGTCACCGTCCCTATTACCCTTGTTTTCGTACATTGGAGGACACATTTATGGACCTGTGACCAGTGACATAACCTAAAAACACTTGCATCATGTTCCCCTGAGTATGTACTTCATGTTCCCTGAAGACACCTTTTGCAAATTATCCCTAAAAAGTGCCTTTTTTTCCATTAGCGTGGGTTCACAGTGTCTTACCCGCGCCAATGACTCAGTTCCTTAAAAGGGGGTGCGCCCATTGACGCTCTGTAATAGAGCAAAGCCCGCGCCACCTAAATTTGGTTATGATTTTTAGCCAGCGCGCACTCATATGTTTTTTCCTCTCTATTCATGGAGTTCTCTGAGGGAAAAATCCTCATGAAAGAGGTCGAGTGTCATCTTTTTATCCATGACAACTAAGTTCAGTGGCTTTTCAGGGACAATGCTAATCTTCAATAGGCGTCCTGATACAATGCATACTCCTTCCTCCTCCATCTATAAATGACTGTCCCCTTGCATTAAACCAGCTGGTTTTTGGCTAGAGTCTTTGTGAGTGCTGAAGTAATGCTAGAGTGATAGTGAGAATTGAGAAGTATAGAGAGGTTATGCTGCCAAAATTCTGAGAGAGAAGAGGTCACTTTGCAAGGCGTATTTAGCTGCTTGCCCAGTCAGAGGAGGTTCAACGTCAGAACCTTTGGTTGTAATCTTCTCTGTTTTTACTCATTAATAGACGACTATCATTATGGTTCCACTCATGTGTCTTTATAATGGTATTTGAGTTATATCTTTTCTGACTGATATATAATGGCCTTTTCCGACGGAGCCTGAAGCACGGCCAGATAGCCTTCGAAACACTACTGCTATGCAGTAGTGAAGTAGATCAAAGCCACTTCAGTCAATCTCCGGTTTGGTTTACGAATTGAACAATTTCAACCTTGCCTTGCATGTCAATTTTTTCTCTTGTTTACTGGCTTGAATAGCTTTCTGGGTTGAAGTTCTTGTTGTTTCTTGCTTGCTGGCCTTTCTAGATACTGTAAACCAAGCCTGGGACTACCTGTTTTGTTTTTTTGCCTGGCAAACTTGATTAGCGCGGTTTTTCTTCTAACAGTTGCACTGGTTGGCGCCTGTTCCTATCAGACAACCCGCGCCAATCCCTTTATATCGCGAGTTGCAGTCTGACAGTCGCGCCAGACTTGTTAATTCTCTCAATTAGCCTGTTTGTCAGCCTTCTGAGCTTGGATCTGTATCCTTTTGCATCTTTTACACCTCTTGGAAGTTTGTTGGACTATTATCTGACTGGTTGTTCTTTTCATCCTTCAGTTGTTCGCCTTTTTCTATCGATTTTATATCTTAGCCCTCGTGGCTTTGCATGTTGAGCCTTCTGTCGGATTTATGGTTTGTTGATCCAGTCGGTTATTGGTTGTTTTCCACATTCCTCCGGTAGTTGTACAAGTTTTGCATTCCCTGCTGCAAGTAACTCACTTTTAGCTTGTTTATTTCTTGCTTGACTTCATTGGAACTTAGATTACATGGTTCTTTGAAGGTCTTGGTGTTTTCTTTGCTTTGATAGGTCATTTTTCACGTTTCAGAACTGGTTCTAGATTCCTTTGAGTGAATTATCTGTTTAGTGCATATCTCTTGAAATCTGTTAAGTGCATCATACTATTTTCAAAGAAAAGAAAAACAAAAAGATTTTTGCTTTTTATCAATTAGCATTTTGTGTTAATTGTTGCTTTTAAAAAGAAAAAAGAAAAATATTTTCATTTCTTGTTATTAGTTGCATTAGGATCTTTGTGATCGTTTTATTTGTATGAAAATCTCAACTCTTCTATAGATAGAGTTCATTCAATGAAACGATACATTTTTCGCATAGTTTGCATTTAGGAAATTTCAAGGGACCACATACGGTAGGACCGCAAACTAAAACATAATTAAAGATAAACCGTAAAATGAATTCAATGAACCTAACAACGCATTGAAACATAACGCTCACATTCTAGAGGTCTAGGTTAGAGACGTGTTCCCGGCGTCTTTAAACCTGGTAAGTTTATCGTGAGTGGTTGGGTGATTCCTCCACGGTGAAACTGTAAGTGCCAGTACGGATTTGTGCTCCCACGTACCATCGATGTATATTGGGAGACCCTTATAGGCTTGCAACCTTTGATCCATAGAAGCCGAGTCTGCCGCCTTACAAGCATAATGCATTGAACACAGCATTCGGGAAGATTGACTGCAGTAGGGAAGTCTTGGTGTTCATCGATCGCCAAGGTGTATAAGCAGTTTTACGGATTGTTTGGCAAACCTTTACCTAGTTCTCTAGAGTAGTCACTTTGATCCTTTTCAGACTCTCTAAAAGAAAAAGGTGTAAGTGAGCAGCTTGTCACTTCGTGCTCATTAAACAATCGAAGGAGACTAGAGTCATCTTTTCATCCTTTTCTCGACTCTTTAAAAATGAAAAGGTCAAGTTCAGTGTCTTAAAATCTATCTGGCCTCGATAACATTACCCGATTAGATCTTGTGTACGCTAGCTTGCGTAGGATTTCGTTTTGATATGGTAACTTTTCAAAGGTTCACCAACCCAAGTTCCCCTCCTGACGAAAATCCTGGTCACTTCCCTTCTCCTGGGAATGCTGGTGCTCTTTATATGGCGACGTTATCCCTTCCAGGGTTAACTGTCAGGTTACCAGTTTGGTTATTTTCAAACTCTGTGGTCCCTGCTATGTCGGCTGATACTCCATCAGTCCCTCCACCTGCACAACATTATGTTGAACCTAAGGTGGACCCCTCCCCATCGACGCCTACTTCTACGTCTCCTTCTTGTACTTCGCCTGGTGAAATTCTTGTTTCGAGTAACCAGGTGGCTAAGAAGAAGAAGAAGAAGACTAAGAAGAAGAAGTCTCATAAGGGAGAGGCTACAAACACAACAGAGACTACAAGCACAATTGTTGCTCCATCACGGACACCAGAAGTCGGACTCCTTCCCACTCCTCTGCGGAAGGTTAAGTTTCCTTGTCTACTATGCAAGGACGACCATCTTCTTTGTGATTGTCCTGGCATTCCCAGGGTCTTAGAAGTATGGTCCCGCGATCCGGCCCGTCCCTCATCGTCCACTGAAGCTCACGGCGATGTTACCTCACCAGTTGGGAATACTAAAGGAAAAGGGAAGATTCGGTTCCCTTGCAGGCTTTGTGAAGGCAATCATCCCCTTCACCTTTGTAACCCTTTTCCGACCGTTTAAAAAACGAAAAGATTGCCGGACCCTTGTCGTTTCCGGTTCGTTAACGGTCACGAAACGACGTGATGTCGATCGCTTTTTTACTTTTTCGGGTCGAAGTCACTATTTACGAAAAGTACTCCTCAATGCAGATTCTCGGCGGCAGCTATGTATGTTATTGTAAAGCATTTCACCCCTCTGTCTGAGAGTTCATAAATCTCAAATTCACAACATTGTCTCTTCCCGTCTCGTGTCGATGATGTGGGAAACATTATGGCCCACCTTCGACGAAGATCACTTCATGTCTACTTCAGCTCATTATCCAGGAAAGTGACCTAGAGACTCCCTTCCGGTACCTTGGAGCCTGCATGCCTTAATGGCAGGTTCTTCGTGTTCGACGCGAGGTTTTCATCATTAGCCTCTGATCGGATGACTCTACGGGTGTTCGACATCGGCTCATTCATTCACACGCCATAGACTGTACCTATAGTACCTTGAGGACCATTGTCATTATTGGTGGTACCTCTCGCGTCTGTTAACAACTTTCATCATTGGCTGGTAATCATACGATGTTCATGCATGTTCGACTTCAGCTCACATGTTCACATGCTTGAACTTGTACTTATGTTCGGGTCGAGGTGGAGCGCAAGACCTTGGATTGTGTCTGTTGTAATCCAGGCGTGATTTTTGATACATGACTCATTCACCGGATGGCTGCGACCATACTTGAGTCAACTCATTGATCCTAACCAAATGGTTGCGTCCATACTACGGATCTTGATTATCATGTACTCTCTTATGGATGGCTGCGACCATGCCACATACATCATGTATTTGAACTATCAAATTGTATCTCTCAATGCAGATTCTCGGTGGCAGCTATGTATGTTCTTGTAAAGTATTTCACCCCTCTCTCTCTCGGGCCTCATGCTTTAGGGGGCATCTGTTACAGTAATTTGTCACCATTGGTCACCGTCCCTGTTACCCTTGTTTTCGTACATTGGAGGACACATTTATGGACCTGTGACCAGTGGCATAACCTAAAAACACTTGCATCATGTTCCCTGAAGACACCTTTTGCAAATTATCCCTAAAAAGTGCCTTTTTTCCATTAGCGCGGGTTCACAGTGTCTTACCCGCACCAATGACTTAGTTCCTTAAAAGGGGGCGCGCCCATTGATGCTCTGTAATAGAGCAAAGCCCACGCCACCTAAATTTGGTTATGATTTTTAGCCAGCGCGCACTCATATGTTTTTTCCTCTCTATTCATGGAGTTCTCTGAGGGCAAAATCCTCATGAAAGAGGTAGAGTGTCATCTTTTTATCCATGACAACTAAGTTCAGTGGCTTTTCAGGGACAATGCTAATCTTCAATAGGCATCCTGATACAATGCATACTCCTTCCTCCTCCATCTATAAATGACTGTCCCCTTGCATTAAACCAGCTGGTTTTTGGCTAGAGTCTTTGTGAGTGCTGAAGTAATGCTAGAGTGATAGTGATAATTGAGAAGTATAGAGAGGTTATGCTGCCAAAATTCTGAGAGAGAAGAGGTCACTTTGCAAGGCGTATTTAGCTGCTTGCCCAGTCAGAGGAGGTTCAACGTCAGAACCTTTGATTGTAATCTTTCTCTGTTTTTACTCATTAATAGACGACTATCATTATGGTTCCACTCATGTGTCTTTATAATGGTATTTGAGTTATATCTTTTCTAACTGATATATAATTGCATATATTGGATTTTATGCTTGTATTTGTATCGTTCTTTGCATGTGCAGGTGTCCGTTCACGTGGATCGTGGGGATTGTGACCAGCCGGAGCAAAGGAACGGGAGCACCAATTCTTCTACAACTACTAGCGTTGGAATCCAGGTAGGCCATCATCATCGTTCTCTGATTTATGCAATTAGGAACCTGTGTGTTAGCGTTGTGTGATTGTTGCTAGACCCGTTTTCGGCTAGTGGGATCGCCTCTGTCCGCAGAGGGGATTTACCAGTTACACAGTAATTTGTCACTGTTGGTCACCGTCCCTATTACCCTTGTTTTCGTACATTGGAGGACACATTTATGGACCTGTGACTAGTGACATAACCTAAAAACACTTGCATCATGTTCCCCTGAGTATGTACTTCATGTTCCCTGAAGACACCTTTTGCAGATTATCCCTAAAAAGTGCCCTTTTCCCATTAGCGCGGGTTCACAGTGTCTTACCCGCACCAATGACTCAGTTCCTTAAAAGGGGGCACGCCCATTGACGCACTGTCATAGAGCAAAGCCCGCGCCACCTAAATTTGGTTATGATGTTTAGCCAGCGCGCACTCATATATTTTTTCCTCTCTGTTCATGGAGTTCTCTGAGGGAAAAATCCTCATGAAAGAGGTCGAGTGTCATCTTTTTATCCATGACAACTAAGTTCAGTGGCTTTTCAGGGATAATGCTAATCTTCAATAGGCGTCCTGATACAATGCATACTCCTTCCTCCTTCATCTATAAATGACTGTCCTCCTGCATTAAACCAGCTAGTTTTTTTGCTAGAGTCTTTGTGAGTGCTGAAGTAATGCTTGAGTGATAGTGAGAATTGAGAAGTATAGAGAGGTTATGCTGCCAAAATTCTGAGAGAGAAGAGGTCACTTTGCAAGGCATGTTTAGCTGCTTTCCTAGTCAAAGGAGGTTCAACGTCAGAACCTTTGGTTGTAATCTTTCTCTGTTTTTACTCATTAATAGACGGCTATCATTATGGTCCCACTCATGTGTCTTTATCATGGTAATTGAGTTATATCTTTTCTGACTGATATATAATTGCATATACTGGATTTTATGCTTGCGTTTGTATCGTTCTTTGCATATGCAGGTGTCCATTCACGAGGATCGTGGGGATTGTGACCAGCCGGAGCAAAGGAACGGGAACGACGATTCTTCTACAACTACTAGCGTTGGAATCCAGGTAGACCATCATGATCGATCTCTGATTTGTGCAATTAGGAACCTGCGTGTTAGCGTTGTGTGATTGTTGCTAGACCCGTGTTGAGCTAGTGGGATCGCCTCTGTCCGCAGAGAGGATTTACCAGTTCAACAATTTGGCGACTCCGCTGGGGAGAAGCTTGTTGTTTGTTTTTGTGTTGTTTGATTTGTAAACTATAGACGGAGCCTGAAGCATGGCCAGATAGCCTTCGAAACGCTATTGCTATGCAGTAGTGAAGTAGATCAACGCCACTTCAGTCAATCTCTGGTTTAGTTTACGAACTGAACAATTTCAACCTTGCCTTGCATGTCAATTTTTCTCTTGTTTATTGGTTTGAATAGCCTTCTGGGTTGAAGTTCTTGCTGTTTCTTGCTTGCTGGCCTTTCTAGATACTGTAAACCAAGCCTGGGACTACCTGTTTTGTTTTTTTTGCCTGGAAAACTTGATTAGCACGGTTTTTCTTCTAACAGTTGCGCTGGTTGGCGCATGTTGCTATAAGACAACCCACGCCAATCCCTTTATATCGTGAGTTGCAGTCTGACAGTCGCGCCAGACTTGTTAATTTTCTCAATTAGCTTGTTTGTCAGCCTTCTGAGCTTGGATCTGTATCTTTTTGCATCTTTTACACC
This sequence comes from Pinus taeda, assembly GCA_000404065.3. NCBI lineage: Eukaryota > Viridiplantae > Streptophyta > Pinopsida > Pinales > Pinaceae > Pinus > Pinus taeda. Next base: position 2,264 of record APFE030341476.1, on the reverse strand, counting down.
TCCTGGAAGTTTGTTGGACTGTTATCTGACTGGTTGTTCTTTTCATCCTTCAGTTATTCGCCTTTTTCTATCGATTTTATATCTTAGCCCTCGTGGCTTTGCATGTCGAGCCTTCTGTCGGATTTATGGTTTGCTGATCCAGTCGGTTTATTGATTGTTTTCCACATTCCTCTGGTAGTTGTACAAGTTTTGCATTCTATGTTGCAAGTAACTCACTTTTAGCTTGTTTATTTCTTGCTTGACTTCATTGGAACTTAGATTACATGGTTCTTTGAAGGTCTTAGTGTTTTCTTTGCTTTGATAGGTCATTTTTCGCGTTTCAGAACTGGTCCTAGATTCCTTTGAGTGAATTATCTGTTTAGTGCATATCTCTTGAAATCTGTTGAGTGCATCATACTATTTTCAAAGAAAAGAAAAAAAAAAAGAATTTTTGCTTTTTATTAATTAGCATGTTGTGTTAATTGTTGCTTTTAAAAAGAAAAAAGAAAAAGATTTTCATTTCTTGTTATTAGCTGCATTAGGATCTTTATGATCGTTTTGTTTGTATAAAACTCTCAACTCTCCTGTAGATAGAGTTCATTTAATGAAACGATACAATTTTCGCATATAGTTCGCATTTAGGAAATTTCAAGAGACCACATACGGTAGGACCGAAAACTGAAACATAATTAAAGATAAACCGTAAAATGAATTCAATGAACCTAACAACGCATTGGAACATAACGCACATATTCTAGCGGTCTAGGTTAGAGACGTGTTCCGGCGTCTTTAAACCTGGTAGTTTATCTTTGAGTGGTTGGGTGATTCCTCCACGGTGAAACGGTAGGTGCCAGTACGGATTTTGCTCCCACGTACCGTCGAGTATATATTGGGAGACCCTTATAGGCTTGCAACCTTTGATCCATAGGAAGTCGAGTCTGCCGCCCTACAAGCTGTAATGCACTGAACACAGCATTCGGGAAGATTGACTGCAGTACGGGAAGTCCTTGGTGTTCATCTGATCGCCAAGGTGTATAAGCAGTTTTACGGATTGTTTGGCAAACCTTTTACCTAGTTCTCCAGAGTAGTCACTTTTGATCCTTTTCGGACTCTCTAAAAGAAAAGGTGTAAGTGAGCATCTTGTCACTTCGTGCTCATTAAACAATCGAAGGAGACTAGAGTCATCTTTTCGTCCTTTTCTCGACTCTTTAAAAATGAAAAGGTGAAGTTCAGTGTCTTAAAATCTATTCGGCCACGATCACATTACCTGGTTAAATCTTGTGTGTGCTAGCTTGAGTAGGTTTTCATTTTGACATGGCAACCTTTCCAGGATTCACTAACCCAAGTTACCCTCCTGATGGGAATCCTGGTCGTTTCCCTTCTCCTGGAAATACTCCTGCTCTTTATATGGCGACATTAACCCTTCCAGGGTTAACTGTCGGGTTACCAATTTGGTTATTTTCAAACTCTGTGGTCCCTGCTATGTCGGCTGATACTCCATCAATCCCTCCACCTGCACAACATCATGTTGAACCTAAGGTGGACCCCTCCCCTTCAATGCCTACTTCTACGTCTCCTTCTTGTACTTCGCCTGGTGAAAGTCTCGTTTCGAGTAACCAGGTGGCTAAGAAGAAGAAGAAGAAGACTAAGAAGAAGCAGTCTCCTAAAGGAGTGGCTACAAACACAACAGAGACTAAAAGCACAACTGTTGCTCCATCACGGACACCAGAAGTCGGACTCCTTCCCACTCCTCCGCGGAAGGTTAAGTTTCCTTGTCGATTATGCAAGGAGGACCATCTTCTTCGTGATTGTCCTGGCATTCCCAAGGTCTTAGAAGTATGGTGGTCCCGTGATCCGGCCCGTCCTTCATCATCCACTGAAGCTCACGGCGATGCGACCTCCGTAGTTGGTCATGGCAAGGGAAAAGGGAAGATTCGATTCCCCTGCAGATTTTGTGAAGGCAATCATCCCCTTCACCTTTGTCCACTCATGGATAAAGCCTCCACTGTTTTGGAAAGTCTTGCGGTTCCCTCACGCCACCTCCCCACTGGATATCAGCGTCTTTCTGTAGCTGCAGATCGTCCTCCTGCTGACCACAAGATTGGTTTAGACTCCTCTCTTGTTCAGCCTCCTCTTCCTGAACCTGGTTGTGCCCAGCCTGTTCCAGACCAACCATTGGTCGTGTTAGTGTCAGTCTTTACAGCCTTCCTCCAGTGATCAAATATGCTCTTACAAAGTGATTTTGAAGTGTCAAGGTCAAATTTTGTCATTTCAAAGAGTTTTCA
>APFE030341473.1:0-12814 GCA_000404065.3 Pinus taeda | reverse complement strand
AGGGCACTTTCAGAGAACTTCAAAGCCTCATCGAGTGAAGCTTGGACCAGCTGGACAGTGGGAGCTGGGGCTTCACTGACAATATGAGCAGGAGCTTGCCCCGAGGCAGACAGAGAGCCATCAGCTATTTTCGCGAAGCTGGGAGCCATCTAGAAAATGTTATCCTTATCAAGAGAAGAGCGATCTGGAGCGATCTGGGCGATGCCGCAGAAGAGCGATGGAATGCGCAGAAGAGCGATGGAATATCCGCAGATTAAAATAGATTCTAACACCATGAAAAAAAATTGCGAAGTAACTAAAATAACCCAGACCACCACCCTATCTGAAACTTGAGATTAAATCTTACATCACCCAATCCAGAGCTTGAGATTAAATCTTACATCAATTCAACGGGGTCGGAACTTAATAGATGTCCCATATGTCTACAGTCGGAGGATAGATGCTCAAACTGTATTTAATCTTTATCTCCGATATATGCAACAGCGAACAACCTTACATGAACTTCAAGCAAAAGTGCATTTGAATCACGTTACGAACAGTGAAAACGACAAGGGCTTTGCCGGGATTGCGCTTAACATGAAGAATCAGCGGGGGCCAACACACAGTGAATGCGGACCCTCTTCTGCTTAAAAACAAACCGGTAGAACCACGAATTGACCGCTGAACAACCAGAGCCTTTCTCTCCACGACTTGACCGCTAAACAATCTGAGCTCTTCTCTCCACGACTTTACCGCTGGACTCCCCGCCAATCAAGGAGATCTGATCTGCGAGATCTATAATAATGAAAAAATGAGAAGAATGTGAGATTTACGAAGATCTGCAAAGAATAGAATGCGAGATCTGCCAAGAATGCGAAGATCTGCGAAGAATGCGAAGATCTGCCTCAGACTCGTTTAATAATAAATCATAATACAATTATTGTTATTAATTTTATTATATTATTATTATAATAATATATGAATTATCATAATATATTAATATAATAAATAATATAATAAATAATAATAATAATTATTATTATTTAATATATAACTAAATATTTGTTTATCAATAATATAATAATACTTATTTTATTAAATATTAATGATAATATAATATTATTATTATTATAATATAATTCAATATATTGTTATTATATTTATAATTTTATATTTTTTCTATACTTTTTATGATTATTATCATAATATTAAAGAAACCCTATCTTATTCTCCTTATAGAAGTCGATCTTTCCCATATGGAGAGCCTAACTGTGACTAGGCTTCTAATGTCCAAGCACAAACTCAATAACATATGAGACCATAGACTTTCTAAGCTAGATTTAAATTCTAGCCAAAGCCACCTAAGACTAAAAGGGGGTTGGTATAAATACACCAGGGTCTCATTAAACCATTGGGAGATCGACGAGAATGTTGCATTGCAAAACATTAATAACATTAAAAATATTGTTACTTATAAGCTCAAAAAAAAAATGTGGTGTGAGAAATATTCAGCAGCTAAAAGAAAATTGAGATATTATAAGGAGGTCATCAATCCCACCATAGAAGATCAAAAGTATCTCTCTACTTTATCTAGCTCAAAGAAGAAAATTAATATAGCTAGGATTAGAACAAAATCTCATGAGCTCCATAGTGAAACGGGTCATGGGGAAATTCCTAAAACACCATGGATGCAAAGGATTTGCCATCTCTATTAGAATATGAACATCGAGGATGAAAATCACTTCCTCTTAGAGTGCCCCGGGCACAACCACATTAGATCTTAGTGTCATAATCTTTGTTACAATACTGAACTTCCTAGCCTTTTAAGATGTCAAAAATATAGTGAGCTCGGGAGGCTTCTCTAAAAGTTTTTTGAGCATAGGAATACAATCTTAAATCAAATTAAATAATTTGTTTCTTTAGGTCTAATAGACCACCAAATATTTGTCTCAATGGACGTTCACCACCACCATCACGACCACCACCATCACTATCATATAATAATATTGGTCCCAGTGGACCTTCACCGTCATAATCATCTTCATCATAATAATATATATAAATATTTATATTGTTGTTATTATTTATATAGTTATAATAATCATAAATAGTTGGTGCTTAAAAAGATATTCATAATAATTATTATTGTAATTGATATAAGTTATATATGTTTCATGTAAGTTTATCCATATATCAATCACATTGATAAATGTAGTTGTGCTAGTTTTTATATATATAATAAGAAAAATATAAACTTGATTGTAAGAAAAATATATTATTAGAGTGAAAAGGGCATTGGGGATGGCAACTAGTGTGTTGATAGTGATCTCAAAACAACAGCGTTGGGTCTTCGAATTCTTCGACTACATGGATACGATGCTGTGTCTTCAGGTAGATATATCCCCACATTTTATGACTAAATCCGTGGTTCAAGGTAAGTTCTTTTATGATAGCAGTAAGTGCTATCAAGTTCTTGCTGATAGCAGCCAGCTGCCATGTATGTGCACACATGAATTTGATAATACATTATGCATTAATATCCGATGGTGTGTTGGAACACTTTAAAGATCAGAAGGGCAGTTTGTCAGTTCTTCCTTTCAAAGAGAAGGAGAGATCAGAAGTAGTTTCAATTTATTTCGCGGCTCCTTCGTTGCGTTTCCAAATGAGAAAGTTAAGGAAGACGCTCAAATCTTCTGTACAGTATATTTAAAAGAATACGTCCATAAGTGTCCCACGTCAGGTAAGCGAAGGAGAATTACAAGGAGCTCGGTAGTAAACTTCTCGTGGATCCAAATTTGAAATTCAGAAGCCCGTCCTAACAAAACCACGTGGGAGTCATTTTTTCGAACGGGTTCCTCAGAGAATTTTTGAGAATAAGCTTTTCGAGTGCTGACGGAGCAATTCTATTTACATATGTTTACATCCGTGCCTATAGTTTTAATAACTTTATTTAATTATTTTAATAATTTTTTATTTATGGCTGCAGATAAATTCATTAGGATATGTTTGCACACACATTTTTCATTTACTTTCTGATTTTTACTTTTATTTTATAAATTAGTGTATTAAATATATATTATATTACTGATATTTTAATATATTTTTAAATATAAATCTATATTATAAAACGAAAGATATTAAAATTTCACATATTTAGAAAAGAATTTATTTATTTTTTTGTCTTTAGGAGTATTTTGATTGGAAATTACAATCATAATGATGTGTTTAGTTTAAGTTTCAAAAGTTAGTTTAAATGATAGAGTTTCTCTTGACACTCTCAAGGTTAGGTTGAGTGTTTAGACAAGAGTATATAGGTAGGAATCAACTCAGCATCACCTAGGTACAAAAGCGTCTCAAGTGCCAATTTTTCTAATTATTAAAAAAAATATTGTTTTTTTTTATTTTTTTCCAAAATTCTATTTATACAATGTAAAAAACTTCTAAAATTATTATATTTTAAAATATTTATTCTCAACTTTATTAATTTATTTATATAATGAAAAATATTAACACTAACCTTAAGTCATCTGTCATTTTAAAATAAAAAAGATACTCTAACTCTGACACTATTGCTCTACTGAATAATGGCAAGAACTAATAGGGTTAGAGGTCCCTTACCTAAGAGGGGAGGAAGGGTGACTCAACAAATTTTTATAACTGTCCAGAATGAGGAGGAGAAAACAAGGGATGAGGCTAAAAAAATATTCGTTTAAAACGTGTGCATAGTGTGTAGATGCAGAAGAAAATGTTACTTTTTTGCTCAACACCTTTACACTCCCACAAAATGAGCTTCTGACTACTTTAGGCAATGACAACATGGATATTTTGATTTTTATGTTATCATGGTCACCATCCTCAGTTGGTTTTGAGACCAAAAGCACCATCCATGTCAAATATGCTAGCAGAGAAGAGAATCCACACCCAAAGCCTGTTTCTTTCATTACTAAATATTACAATTTATAGACATCTTCAGCTACCGATGAGCAATAACAGTGCCAAGTGATATTTATTATCTACTAACACTAGCCCACTATGCTAACCGCTGAACAATGTTCGTCGTTGTCTAAATAGTGAGCGACGTCTTTCGTAATTAATACCTAACACCTCCCCTTAATCACGATCTACATGTTAACTTGCCTATTGGTCCAAGCCTCCGTTAGGCTTACAACATAATGTGGATTTTCTACAACACACAACTTACTTCTACACATTTCAAACTTAGCCTTTCTAAGGGGCTTGGTTAATATGTCAGACACATTTTAATTTGTATTATAATAAAATAAGTCAATACCTTTTGATTACACTTTTTCTCTTACAAAATGATGTTCTGTGTCAATGTGTTTTGTCCTTGCATGATATATACGATTGTTTTCCAATTTGATAATGGTAAGATTTCCACATTTGATTACTATAGGTGCTTGTTGTGTTTATCCAACATCTTCAAGTATACTTCTAAGCCAAATTGCTGCATAGGTAGCACTGCATAATACTATATACTCAGCTTTAGTGGATGATAAGGAAACAATTGGCTATTTCTTACTGCTACATGATATTGGTCCTGAACCAATATTGAACATGTATCTAGTAGTAGATTTCCTATCATCTAGATTTCCAGCCGAATCAGAATCAGAATAATCTGTCAACTCAACATCAAATTCTTCATTATACACAATACCTAAATTAACCGTTCCTTTCAAATATCGAAGCACTTTCTTTGCTGATTTCCAGTGTCTTTCACAAGGATTAGCCATGAATTGACTAAGTATGTTGACAGAATATGTTATATATGGCTTGGTAGTGGTGAGATAGTTCAGACATCCCACCAGTTGATGATACAAGGTTCCATTCACCTCTTTCGTTCCATCATCACTACACAATTTGACATTCTGTTATAAAGGAGTGGATGTTGCCTTGCCTTCAATCATATTGAACCTTTTAAGGATTTCCCTTGTATATCTTCTTTGTGTGATTAGTGTCTTACCAGATTCCCTCCAAACTTCAAGACCTAAACAATAATGCAATTCAACAAGATCCTTCATCTCAAATACATGCGACAACTGAATTTTAATTTCTTCAATCAACTTGCATGCATTTCTTATTATGATTAGATCATCAACATATACAAATATTAAAGCAACATTCCCACCTTCATCTTCCTTGATGTACAAGTTAGGATCATTTTTTCTTCTCATAAAACCTTTCTTGTAAAAAAAAGAATCAATTTTCACATACCAAGATCTTGGTGTTTGTTTCAAACCATATAAAGCTTTCTTTAACCTGCAAACAAGATGCTCTTGTCCTCGTTTTACAAACCCTTTATGTTGAGCCAAATAAACTTCTTCTTTTAACTCACCATTTAAAAATGCAGATTTGACATCTAAACCATGCATTTTCCAATTATATTTTGTAGCTAATGCAATCATGATTCTAATTGTGTTCAACTTAGCTACAGGTGCAAAAGTATCTTCATAATAAATTCCCTCATTTTGTGAATATCCTTTTGCAACCAATCTAGCTTTATTCAATACCTCCATCAGCATTAAACTTGGATTTATAAAACCATTTGTATCTGATGGGAACTTTATTTTTAGGCAATTTTGTTAATTCCCATGTGTCATTCTTCATTATAGATTTATATTCTTCATTCATTGCATCTCTTAATTCTTAATATTCTTTAGCTTCCTCATAGTTGGGATCACTTTTTTGTTTAAAATATTTATGTATGCACCCAAATCTATTAATGTTCTGAGAGTGAAGTTTTCTACTTGTATATTAACAGTTGATAATACATGGTGTTGCTGATACTGAATGGTCATGATCTAAATATTGCCAAACCCTATGCCACTATTTTTCATATCTTCAAAAATCTCAAAATTAGGATTTTTTTGTTAGTTCTTGCCATTTTCCCTTTTCTATCTGAGAGATTTTTGCTTTCAGCTCAACTATTTCCTTTTTTAAATGATGAATCCCATGATTGACTTCTCCTAGAGTCAAAGACCTTGGCTTTGTATGTTGTTGGTTTCTTTGAAAATATTTTGTGTTTTTCTCATAAGAAGTGTCAACAAATAGTGCTTTAGAAATATTACCTCTTGAGGTACTACCAAGATCTCTCTATCTGATTTGTAAAAAAGTTTCCAGAAGTTTTTCTTTCATTTCTCCTTCTGCAAGCATCTTGATGATTGCCAAACATTTTGATTTCTAATCATAAATAGTGTTTGCCATACACAAATTCTCTTTGGTTGATAACTTTTCTGTTTCTATTTCTAAGCTACGGTCTAATTCTGTCTCAAAAAGGTTGCAGTTGCACTCATAAGTATCTGTGCAATTGAACTGTTGAACATTCACTTGTTCTTCGCTATGTTTAGACTGAGATAAACTTGAATCAGATGATTATGATCAACCACAAAAACAATTCTTCAACAGGTGTACTTCTTCCTTGAAGTGGATTCTAGGTCTTCTAGAGGCATATTCTTATGTCTTTTTGCCTCTATTTTCCCTTCACTCTCTTCCTTGAGGACATTCATTTGCAGTATGTCTAATCTTTCCACATAGTAGTGTGTTCTGGGCACTATTTTATATGATCCTTTCTTGTGACTATTTGACTTATGAGGATAACTTTTAGCTAACTGTTTATGACCTTTCTTTTGGGATTTTCTGTGTTTTCTTCTTTTCACAATTGGATCATCAATAATCAATCCATACTTACTCTAGATGGATTTGTTGTCAAGTATCTTGGACATCTTTAGTAAGGACTTATTGACTTTAATGCTAGTGTAAAGTCCTACCAAGGTTTTTGTTATGTTGCAATATACCTCTCCCCATCTATAGTTTTCAATAGAAGTTTGGAACACTTCTTGCTGCTGGATGTATTCAACAAATTTGGAGGGTAATGCTGCTAAATATACTTGTTTCCACAGGTCATTTTAACTTCCTTTTACTTCATAAATTCTTTGTGCCCAATCTCTGTGGGAATATTCATATTGGGGCATCTTCTTAAATTTGAGATTCATCAAGATCATCTCATGTTTATTTGCAATTTCTATTGTTGCTCCACCCCAATGTTCTAGGATGAAGGAGGTTAATGCTCCAATCATATTATTTTGGGGGTCACCATTTTCATTGTGGATAACATCTCCAGCTTCATCCTAAACAAATTATGCTTCCATTTTTGCAAGTAATTTAGGGGAAGATTCTACTTCCCACCATCTTTGTATGGTACCTGTAAAGCATTGTATGAGAGTTTTGCAGGATTCAATTTCAGATTTTCTTCTCATACACATAAGCTTATATTTAATGTAGATCTAGTTAATCATTTTCCTGATTTGACCACCATTCAAGCCATCAGTATTCCATTCTTTATAAGATCCAAACTGAAAGGTATGAGTTTTTGGCATCTTTCCCTTGCCATTGAGGTCAGGAGCTAGATATCTAATGAATTGCCTAGCCAAAGGTTCATATATAGGCAAAATATGTTGTCTTGAGGATCGTGGCTCTTCTTCTTTGGTAATGGTCCCTGTGAAAAGAGAATAGGATTCACTAAAAGATTCTTGGGTGCCAATGTGTTGCTTTGGTTTTTCTTGAGGAAATAGTATTGGAAACCTTTCTATAGGTTTTGTGGCATGATGAATGGGTACATGATGGTTAAACAACATGGAGGTAGGGATATCCTTATCTTTGGGAGATATTGCAAGTTGCTCAAAAATTTTATATAGTTTACTCATAAGAGTCTGAGTATATTCGTGGTAGATTCGAACTCATAATCTACCTTTGTTAAAATTGGAAACTAGGGAAAAAAATCCATATGGATCATCTTATTTAGGGCTGATAATATTTTTATTAGTTTCCTCTCGTTGAGAGGTGTAGGATTGATCTAAATATCATCCGATTCTGATAAGTATTTATGGAGATGTGAATTTGTTTTGATTATGGAATAATTATCAAGCCTACCAATAACTCATATAGGCTCAGAAACCCAACAATTGCATCTATTCAATCATCAACAGTTTTGTATAAATATAGGAGGTCTTTTCCTCATTTGGACACACTCTCTCATCACATCTCTCTCTCCTGTGCAGAAAAGAGGCTCTTCTCCTACTGCGCAAATAGAGACTCTTCTCTCACATGTGTGGAAGGAAGGACGCAGATTTAGGGCTGCAACCGCAGATCGGAAATTTGACTTATGTTGACTAACTTTCTCCCTCTCTCAACTACTCTGTAGGTGGATCAAACTCTCCTCAAAAGACTGCATTTTTTGGTGAAGGAATCAAGCTGGTCCGATGGTCAGTTTGCAAGATATTAACTGCCTTAGTTTTGATACCGATGTCGTAGATGCCACTGATCTAGGTGATCTAACAGATATTGACTTATGCCATTGATGCCACTGATGTTGCTTATCTAGGTGATCTGACAGATATTGACTAATGCCACTGATGCCACTAATGCCACTGATCTAGGTGATTTGACAAATATTGACTAATGTTGTTGATGCCACTGATCTAAGTGATCTGAAAAATATTGACTGATGCCGATGATTTAGGCGATCTGACATATATTAATTGATGTCATTGATGCTGCTGATCTAGGGTTTGTTGCTGCTGATATAAATCAGAATTTTGTGATTGCTAATATGTGGATAATAATAATAAAAAGAAGTAAACTGCTCTAAGCATAGAACATACCATAACTTAACATCGTATCAAAGGAGAGGTGAAGACAAAGCCTGAGCAAGAGCAAGAGAAATCATCAAAGAGAAGATTGGTAAGGTTATCCTAAAAGAACTATGGGGTCCTCAACACTCTTCCCTGCCGAAGACAAGCTCTATGAGAAGTCTGACTATCATGGATGGAAGATGTATCTCGATCTAACCTTAGAATATTAAGGAGTGTTAGACAATGTTAAAGGCATATTGTTGAGCCTCCATCAAATGAACCCACTACTTCTAGGAGCAAATGGAAGATCAGTGAAGTGAAAACAAAGAAGATCGTTCGGGACTCTACCGAGAAGCGCTTGGTGGCCTGTGTTTCTGAGCTGAACACCTCCAAGGAAATCTACGATAGACTGGTAAGTTTATTTGATGTTAAATATGCCTTTACTCTTGGGTCTCAAGTAGATTCATTATATCAGGTCAGCGGAAGTCAAATAGGTGTCATGTCTTCTGACACGTCTCTTCAGTATGAACTTAGGCATCGGAGGTTTTTCCACCTTCATTATAAAGCCCTACTCAATGTAAGACAAATGGCAACAGGGATGCCTGAATTCCAGGTAGAGAAAGAAGGTTTATGTCTGGGATCTGCCATAGGAGAGCTCAAAAGGGGACCATTCTCCTTAAGCCAAAGCAAGACCTCCAATATATTACAATCGGTTCACTTAGACATATCGAGTATGATGCCTGTGAACTCCTTGAGAGGATATTTATATTACCTTACATTTACAAGTGACTATTCTCGAAAGACTTGGATATACTTATTGAAGAAGAATGATGAAGTGTTCTCTTGGTTTCGACACTTCAAAGCCTTGATCGAGAATCAAACTGAAAAGAAGATCAAGATCTTAAGGACTGATAATGGCACTGAATATGAAACTAACGAGTTTCATGACTTTTATAAATAGGCTGACATTAAGAGGGAGAGTAATACATCATATAATGCTGAATAGAATGGTGTGCCGGAAAGGAAGAACCTTACAATTGTGGAAGTTGTATGTGCCATGCTCCATGATCAAAGACTTCTAAAGTTTCTATGGGTCGAAGCTGCAAACACCATTGTATATGTACAAAACCGATGCCCTCATCAAGAATTGCGTTCCACGACTCCTAAAGAAATTTTCACTAGTAAGAAACTTGCCTATCTCATTTTAGAATTTTTGGAAGCCCTGCATATTTTCATGTGCCGAAAGAGAAAAGAAATAAATTGGGTGCATCTGGAAGGAAAGGAATCTTCATGGGCTATGGAGAAAATACTAAGGGCTATAGAATCTATGTAGCTAGTCAAAGGGAAATCTTGATTAGTCATGATTAAGGATGCAAATTCCAACCCAATATGGGACTACCACTTTACACCCAATCCTAGACTTGGTTGAGCCAAATCTCTCTCCATCCAGTCACCCCCATGTTATATTCCAATCATGAATGTGGGATCTAATAAAACACATCAATGAAAACCATCTAGGGTTTGTAGAGGCCAGACCACCTCAACCCATGAAATAGTGATTGCACCTCATGGTTGGAGATCACAAAACCATCATCAGATTGGTCTCTACCCAAGCCTCCCATGGCTCGAGAGTGTTTTTTCCAACCCAGCTTCTAGGACTAGTAATTCAACCCATGGTTGATGCCAAGCTCTAGAGTGTTTGTCCAAACAAGGCTCTAGGACTAGTAACCCAACCCACAACTACTACCGGGATCTAGAGTGTTTGTCCAACCAAGGCTCCAAGACAAGTAACTCAACCCGCCAAGAGTTCTAGAGTGTTTTTCCAACCAAGGATCCAAGATTAGTAACTCAACCCACCAAGGGCTCTAGAGCTTTTGTCCAACCAAGGCTCCAGGACTAATAACTCAACCTAAGACATTATAGGGCTTCGAGAGCATTTGTCTATCCAAGGCTCCAGGAAGTAATAACTCAACCAAAGCTAAAGGAAACATGAGAACCAACCAGAAACACAAAGAAATGAACCCACAACACCATGGCTATCCACGAAATGGCAAGGCTAGGAAAATCCACTATCAATCTAGGAAATTCTCCATGCCAATGACAGATCATAACCAAGAAACCACATGCATGTGACATGCATGCCAAAACTAGGCAGGAAAACATACATGAAACTTGGCACCTGCAAGCAAAACCCATTGTAGCTGCTAATCTTGATTTCCTCTAGCACTTTCCTACTCTTCCTTTGCCTTCATGCTCCCAAACTCAAACTATGGCACACTCTCCAAGATTGCTCCAAGAAAACTCTAAGTATACAAGTGTATGAGAGAGAGAAAGAATAAAAGAGAGCTCCACCAAAACCTGTCAAAATATTACCCACGGATCCTCATAAGCCTTTTTATTAACGAGGTATCTATTTTCTTCATTTTCCATTATTTTCCTTCATTTTCCATCTCACATGTAACCTGTGACCTTTCACCTTCATTTTCTCCTAATATCCACTATTTTCATAAATAAAATGTCAATAAATTCCATTTTTCCTTTCCAAAGCCTTTGCCATTACCTTTACCAATCTCCATAGCCATAATAAGCGAATGAACACCCACTAGGATGTCTTACCCACCATTAATATTGGAATATGTGTCCTATGACAATGGCCTTATATATTTTTACATGAATTTTTAACCAGGGATGTTACAAAACCCTCCCCCTTGGGGGAACACCATGCTTAGTGTTCAATGACACCTATAACCAAAAGAGTGTTGAAAACAAAACATACTTCCCATGGATATTTATAACATACCTCGTTGCAATATCTACATGACCATCTACTAAAACATGAAAAACATACCATTTACTGTAGCTTTATAACCCAACTCATTACGATATTTACAATAATAACCACATATACACACATCCAAATTTTCTTCACCCAGAAAATAATCACACTGCTTATGGAGCTTTATAAATCCAGTTCGATACGATATTTACAATAATATGCACATATACACATATGGACATTTTCTTAACCAGTACATAAAAGGATACAATACCTGCATCCAAAACAAAGGAATCCCGAGGCTCACACCTTCACCCTCAAAGTAATGCCAGGATTCACCTCCTTCCTAGGAAGTTTAGAATCCATTGTAAGGTCAAATCTCCATCAAATGTCCAACGCTACAATCCAACGCCACTTTTCCTCTCAGCAAACAGCTACCAACTCATTGTTCTAGGGCACACTCCGAATGTGCATATGATTCCATTTGGCAATTCTGATGAACAAAACAAATATATCCTTATCCTTCCCTTCTTTGCTACACTGTGTCTTGGGAAATCTGGTCACCCCCTTCCATGCATTCACACACCTTCCAAGTTTCGTTGGACCCCTTATCCCGGGTATTCCATCCCTTGGAAAGGCTTCCTCGCATCAGAAGATACAAAAATTGAGGCTTATTCCTTCCTTAAAACTATCATACTAGTCATAGCATGCTCATGGAAATCAATGGAAACTATTGGGTACCAATTTCCCACAATAGCCCTACTCCTGAATGCTTTACCAGTATATTACTGTATTTTCCAATTCATTTTGTTGTTGCAAATTCTTGTAGTCAAGTTCAACCACCCAATTGGTCATGTTCATGCATTCTTGTATCAAGCACATCGTTTCCATTAGATTCAAAATAAATTTAAATAACCTGAAATCATACCTCATTGGTAGCTCTTCAATGAGGTACACTTGCAATTTTGTTCATTTCTTGTCACAACAAGTCAAACTAGAATCTTTGACCAAATCATCATGTATAAACATATCGCATCGGGTTAGCTCAAAACACAACCATCATAGCTCAAAATCATAAATCACACGTAACAATTATAAACCAAAATCATAGATCACGTGTAATAATCATAAACCAGAATCATAAATTACATGCATAATAAAACTAAAATACAATACTTATACTTCTCCTTTAATCAATCCTTAGCTTCTACCTTCGTTATTTTCGTAAACACCCATATCAATCGCCACACCCAGCAAACACCCAGTGCATTTTTCTTTTATTCAATCATGTAGACATACACAATGTACATCACAACACATACATCTATACCCAACGTACAATGCCACACAATACATGTACCTACACCTAGCATGCAACACAACACAATACATCTATACCCAATGTACAATG
>APFE030341468.1:0-10207 GCA_000404065.3 Pinus taeda | reverse complement strand
TTTAAAAGTTGAAGAACTTGTTGTTGATGCTCGATGTGATTTTTCAGTACTTGAACCTTTTTCTTCTTGATATGTCCTTCTATCTTTAGAGTTTGAGGAGTGGTAATTTCTTCCAATCCTTTACAAGATATGGTCGGATTCATTTCTTGATGCTCGATGTGATATTTCACTTCTTGAATATTTTCCTTCTTGACATGTCCTTCTATCTTGATAGTTTGAGGAGTTGTAATTCCGACCAATGAATTACAAGATATGGTTGGATTCATTTCTTCTTTCTCAATGTGATCTTTCACTTCTTGCACCTTTTTCTTCTTGATATGTCCTTCTATATTGAGAGTTTCAGGAGTGGTAATTCTTGCCAATGCTTTACAAGATATGGTTTGATTCATTTCTTCTTTCTCTGGGGTTGGGTCCTGGCGTATATTCTCTTCTTTTAATGTGTCTTGATCCTTTTCTTCCTCCTCTTCATACTCTATGTAAAATAATTTCTTCTCATCACACTATGACCTTTAGTGCATTTTCTATCACAGTTGTAGCAAAGCCCTTTTTCTCTTTTTTCTTCCAATTGTTGTGGTGTAACCCTTGTAGGTTGTGGAAGTCTAGGAGAAACAACACTTCCATCTTTATAGTTGTGAGAGTAGACTTCCTTGTTGCCATAATTTTACTTTCCACTATGTAACAAAGCCCTTTTACTCTTTCCAATTGTTGTGGCGTTGCTCTAAAGAAGGTGTTTCTCTTTGTATCCTCATAATGTGCTATCATTTCCTCCGTGAAAATTGACCACGTAACAAATTGTTTATGAGAACAAAGCCCTTTATACCATAAAAATTGATCTAGTTCTAAATATGAAGATGCAATACATACCTTTTGTAAAAGTGGTACACCATGTAGATCAAAATATTGCTCCATCTGAAGTATCCAATTTACTGGATCCTTGCCATCAAACTTCCTCATATCACCTTTTCTTGATTTCAAGAGATCGATACTGAAATGACTATAACTCTATAATTTCAACTCTTCCAGTTCTAAAATTGCGACCTGCAGTAGCCCTCTGTGTCCTCTTTCCAATGCCACTAATCTGATCGAATTTAGATTCTCCAAGAAAGAGTTATGCACAATCTCCCAAGATGACCTGATTATATACCTTCTCAGAAGAGCGAACTTGTAGGAATTGCTATGTGTCACTGTTTCGACCATAGGATCTGAAAAATATACACAGGAAACTACAGTCCATCATCTTTCTATAACTTCTTACGAAATTTCAATCTAATGCTCAAAACAAAAGCTATGACTATTTTCCCCAGGTCACCTGTTTGGAATGTAATTCGGGAGTTTGCAAAAATGCCAACTTCCTCAGATCATATCTCCCCAAATATACTGTGAAAAGCTCTGAAATTCAAACTTGTGGTTCAGAACGATTTCGGCCCAAATGGGTTTTTTTAGTGTCTGAAACATCGCAGAAAAAAATTATAGCAAAAATTCCACGATGACCTATTTGGAGCAACGAAACCCTAGAATCCAAAGCTATGATACCAAATGTTATGAAACCAACTCACAAAAATATAGAAAAGATAGATCAACGCCTTAGAATTCAGCCTCTTCGAGGGGAAACCTCCTTTACATACATAAATGAACAATTCTTGGAGATTACAAATGAAAAGACCTTCTTTCTATATATAAGCAGTCTAAGGGGTCATAATATATAAAAGAGAACTAGACAATTAATAATGTAAGGGCACAATAATAGCAATTAATGGGCTCTATGGGGCACATAGTAACAATATGGGCACTACATGGGTACATCAATATAATAAGGGGGTTGTTACTAATAACAATAATGGGTTACACTAGTAGTATAGGGCCTAACAAAGATTCTCAGTTTTTATTTTTATTTAGACCTTATTTAATTTATATGGGAATATTTTAGTTAGTCGTGAGGATAGAGGGTTTATTATATCTCAACTAATTACACCTTTCCTATTAGCTTCAAATAAAAAATGTTATAAAATTAAATTAAATTAAAATATGTTTATTGTGAAATAAGTTATGGTTTTTGGGCATGTGGTATTGATAAGGCATGATATTGGCCCATGGTATATGTGGGGGTGAATATCGATGGTTAAGAATCTTGTCATATTGTTATAAAATATTTAGATTGTGAAATAAGATATGATCTTTTGTCATGTCGTATTGATAAGCCATGGTATTAGCCCACGCTATTATAATAAAGCCTATTCACAAGTTCATAATATCAATGACAAAGAGGGGGTGAATATCTATGATTAAGAATCTTGCCATATTCTTATAAAATATTTTTATTTTGAAATAAGTTATTTTTTTTGGGCATGTGATATTGATAAGCCATGGTATTGGCCCATGGTATTGTAACAAAGTCTATTTCCTATTTCCAAGTTAATAATATCCATGGTAAAGTGAGAATGAATATCCATGGTTAAGAATATTTTCATATTGTTATAAAATATTTTGATTGTGAAATAAGTTATGTTTTTAGAGCACGTGGTATTAATAAGCCATAGTATTGGCCCATGGTATTATAACAAAACCAATTTTTTACAAGTTAATAATATCCACTGTAAAGTCGGGGTGAATATCCATGGTTAAGAATCTTGTCATATTGTTATAAAATATTTTGGTTGTGAAATAAGTTATGGTTTTTGGGCTTGAGGTATTGATAATCCATGGTATTGTAACAAAACCTATTCACAAGTTAATAACAAAATCAAAATATAACAAATTTAGTTTTATTATTTTTACGATTAAATGAGCCAACTTTTAGATTTTTGCACTCAACCCCATACTTTTGATTTTTATTATTATTATTACTATTATTCTTTAACTAAGCCCATATTTAGAATTGTTTACATACTTACATTACACCTACACATCTACTCTATACTCTATAAATATTGTATTTATTGTTTTTAGGGAGGGAAATTTTAACATTTTTGAAAAAAATCAGCCTTAATTTTGATGTAACAAAGCCCTCCTAATTCCAATCTTCATTTAATTTCTAAAACAAGTAGTATATTTTCACTTTTCATAGGGTGGAGGGAAAACTAGTAGATATTTTCACTTTTCACGGGACATGAGGGAAAACAAGATTGAAGAGAGTTGTGAATTAAATTTTCACTTTTCATAAGGCAGAGGGAGAAAACTAGTAGCATATTTTCACTTTTCACAAGCGGGAGGGTAAACGAGATTGAAGAGAGTTGTGAATTAAGGTTTTACCAGTCGTAGATTGTTATCAAACCCCACCATTAGATCTTCAATCCATTAATGGTGCCCATGTATGTTTCATTTCTAACCTCGCTGCATTTACACCCCACTTTTAGTCTTCTTCCACACAGGGAGGAGTACACACACCTCAGATCTCTCGTTCAAAATTCACTATTTTTTTCATCCTTGCTTTTAAGTTTACTAGTAGCATATTTTCACTTTTCACATGGCAGGAGGGAAAACGAGATTGAAGAGAGTTGTGAATTAAGGTTTACCAGTAGTATACTAATATTGAAACCCACCATTGGATATTCAATCCATTAAAGGTACCCAAGTATGTTTCAGTTCTAACCTCGATGCATTTCCACCCCACTTTTAGTCTTCTTCCACACAAAGAGGACTAGTTCAAAATTCATTAATTTTTTCATTCTTTCTTTTAAGTTTAAGAGTAGCATATTTTCACTTTTCAAAGGTGGGAGGGGAAACAAGATTGAAGAGTGTTGTGAATTAAGGTTTTACCAGTTGGATATTCAAACCATTAATGGCGCCCAGGTATGTTCCATTTCTAACCTCACTACGTTTCCACCCTAATCTTAGTCTTCTTCCACACAGGGAGGAGTACACACTCCTCAGGTCTCCCACCATTGGATCTTCAATCCATTAATGGTGCCCATGTCTGTTTCATTTCTAACCTCGCTGCATTTACACCCCACTTTTAGTCTTCTTCCACACAAGGAGGAGTACACACACCTCATATTTCTCGTTCAAAATTCACCTTTTTCTTCATCCTTGCTTTTAAGTTCACAAGTAGCATATTTTCACTTTTCATGGGGTGGGAGGGAAAGCGAGATTGAAGAGAGTTGTGAGTTAAGGTTTTACCTCTTCAATCCATTAATGGCGCCCAGGTATTTTTCATTTCTAACCTTGCTGCATTTACGCCCCACTTTTAGTCTACTTCCACACAAGGAGGACTGGTTCAAAATTCATTGTTTTTTTCATCCTTTCTTTTAAGTTTAAGAGTAGCATATTTTCACTTTTCATAGAGGGCGGGAGGAAAAACGAGGGAACATAGGTAAAAGCATATGTATTTTTCCTTCTTTTATGGTTTGTCTCTATAGAATTGATTTTACTTGGTGTACATTGTATGCATCTCAAAATTTCTCTTTAGGGAATCCTATTTTTATTCTTTCCAAGAAAAATTCTCTGGGGAATCCAAATGGATGTTTCCTCACATTGATGGATGGCATCCTCGTTAAACCCATTGGCATTGACTAGTGCACCTCACCCAAGGGATTTCAAACAGGGCACCTCCCAGCACAGAACTAGCCAAATACCCAATAACATTAATGTCATTCAGTTGGGCTAACCCCTTTGGCTCAATAAATCATAATCTACTACACTATTCTCCATATTAACATATTGATCCTATTTAACATTTTGTTAGAGTAACCATAACAATCCAAGCTTGTTCTTATTTTTATTTTGGTTTTTAATTCCTTCTTTGGTGTGGTGACAACTTTATATAACTGTATAGATGTTTATTTTTGTCAAAGTATATGTTGAAAAGTAGATGCTCTCTTACATTCTACCTTGTATGTTATGTATTGATGGAGTTCAGTTTCATTTGTTGTGACCAAAGAATTGTGTCAGGCATGTATACAAGGATTCTTGTATCACTATTTATAAACTAAACATTGTCCTTAAACAAGAAAATCAGATCCTTAATGCTACATGTTTGTATCTCAGGGAACTTCCAATCCTAATAAATGAGGTGAAATTTAAGTGTTTCCAGAATCCAAATCTCAGGTTTTGTGAATTCACTCATATATGGTCCTGGAAAAGCAAAGTGAAATTTAATTATTTCCAAATCTTAAGTTTTGTGAATTCACTCATATTTGGTGTTGGAATGTTTTGAGCAAACGGGAAGAATTTATTTTAGTTGCATTCAAATTTTCCAAAAATAATACTAAATTTCTCCTTCACTAAAATTCTCCCTAAAATGGCTTTGGGATTAAAAATTTTGTAAATATTTTTAGGGAAACAACCCAAAATACTTTTTCCAGATTAAAGTTTTATAACACTAGGTACTAAAATAGTCTTCTATTTTCTGCTGCAAATGTCTGATAGAGTCTTCCCAGAAACTGATCAAAAAATTAGGTAGATGGACGGACTAAATAATTTTTAATGAATAATCACTTAACATAAATTATATATTAGGTTGCATAAATTTATAACTTAGAAGCATGAAATGAAGAAGAAATCTCAACAAGATTGACATATTCTTAATTGAGTTGAATGAGGCCAGGAATAAGTTTGACTAGAGGGTGGTGAAAATGGCATAGTTTTGTTTTGGTTGGATAGATTTAGAACTAAAAATCAGCAGTTTTCTTGCTTGCATTACTTGGGAAGATTTTTGTATCTCAAGTCTCAACCTTATTGAATAATATGATTTATGCCTTGCAATGTTGAGATATATTGTGATACCACTTGCTAGTAACCTAAACACTTTGGATGAAAATTTAGTTGTGAATTTTACTTGCAAAATATATAAGTGAAAATATAGATTAATTGTCCCTTGTGTAGAATTTCCTTGAAATTATGCTACTGCTTGAATGAATAAATCTGAAACTAACTTTGCATGAAGACAAAAAATATCTCTACCAATTTGTAGTGGAATAGAACAAAAATAAAACACAGTCACACTATAGCAAAAAAAAAAAATCTAGGGAACCCAACTGGGAAAACCCTTTGCTAGCTGTAGAAATTTAAAATACTATCCATATTATACTTTGAGACACCTTCTTCAAGACCAGGTTCATCGATGCTTATTGATTTCCATATTCATTTTCATAAGAATTAGGGTTGTTCTCCATCAAATTAGAGTAGCTAGAAAGTGTCTCTTTGATTTTAGAAAGTAGATCAGGATCAACTTCATCCAAGAATCCCTTAGAAGGCTCATCAGTAGCAAGAAGAAAGGTCTTTTTCTATTTTATTTCATCACATGCATCCATCATAATCATTGATTTGTCTTCATTTCTTTTAGAGTTGTTTTTAATGTTAGATGCAAAAGGTAATTTAGTATGATATAATCCTTAGGTAACCAACCTCAGACATATTGTTGGTTAATTTATGTTGTTTGAAGTTTATTGAGTTTGAATTTTATCATGAAACTACTAGAAGTGTACTAGAATGGGTGAGTTGATTATCTTGATAACAATGTTATGGTTTGATCTAGTCCTTCAAAGGAACTTATAGTTGATGGTCAAAATTTCACATTCCTTTCTTTTTTTATCTTCACATATAACAAATATCTTTATGTTATAGCCTCTAGCTAGATATATATTGTAACTGCCACTCACAAGTTGGATGTCATCATTTTGGAGCATGAGCTTACTCAACTTACCTTTGTTTGAGTTGAAAATGTCATTAGATCTCATTATATCGCCTATTGTAGAGCATGAATCTAATTTACCATTGTTTCGGTTAAAAATGTAATTAGATCTTGCTATATCATCTTTTGTAGAGAATGAATCCAATTTCTCATAGTCCATTTGCTTGAGGTATAACAAAGCTAATTTAATTCATTAAACTTACTTTTCATATTCTATTTGCTAATTGTGATTCTGCAGGCCACATTTGCATTGGAAAAGGGGCATATTTAATGAAGTTTGGAAGGAGAGGGAAGCTTCAGTTATATCCTTTCAAATTTTCTAAGGTATGTAATAAAATTTTAAAAACTTTCTCCATAGAATGTTCTGATTTAACTTTTTCTTTTGACAATGGATTATTTATGTGATCTCCTCTCTCTTACACACAATTAGAGTCCAGACATACATGGTTTTTTCGGACATGTGGACAATGGACAGATTTATGCTAACCATTTATCTAGAAATTTACACTGTAGAAGACCAAACATTTACAGTTGAATATTTCCTTGCCACTAAATTAGAATTGAAGAGTCGGACTCCTATTTTTCAAGCATATACCTCACTTTCAAATCAATTTATTGTTGACTCTATATAAACCTTCCATGGGAACGTAAAGAGTGATCGGTACCATTGCTTAATCTTTCTGCAGACCAAGTAAAGATTCCAAATGTGTATAATTTAGTGGCTCCTTGGATAATCCCAAGAGTGGTGCTATTGTAGCAACAAGAAATTCATTTATTTTGAGTTCTTCATTAGTGCATTGATAGTATATTGTTTATTCCATACAATACCTCAACAGTGTATGATAAAATTACAGTTAAGCATGTCATAATGTTTTGACTTACCCTCTTTTAGAGGGAAACTAGAGTGCGTGTCAAGCTTGCACATCAGAATTGTATCATGAAAAGTTTACCTGGGACAAGTTTTGTGGATCTAAGCAACAAGATACCTGTTGGAATTCAAGAGGAAACAATACTACAAAGAGGGAAAGAGGATTCACAGTTAACCTGGATTTCACATTATGGTTGGAGTCGGTTTGTTGGCAAGATGCTGGATACCCCAACTTCCTTTTTATGACTGAGTGCAAGATTGAATCCTTCGACATATTCCTCGCTCAATTGTCATTAAGTGATGTGTTTTCTCAGAAGTGCTACACACCTATAAACTTTACTGGAGTTGTTTTTCAGTCTTCGGAGGTGGTCAGTTTTTCAAAGAACACACGTACAAGAAGAGGAGAAATAATATGCCCAGCTAATTTGAAGTTATCCACCTGTGAATAGGGTGTTCCCATTCATAAACATGATGACTCGCTCTACTTCTTTCTAGTGAACAAATTTGGGACTTGCCATGAAGCATGAGACAATTCCAACCCCATAACTATAAATTTCTTATTTAAATCTATACCCAATAGATTATAATATACACAAGGAGAACTCCATTCTTGTTTCAAAAGAACCTGCAATCGACTTGTACCATGCTATTTAATATTTTCTGTATTTATTCACATCCTCAGTCTGTGACATAAATATGCAACAGGCTACCTTGCATTTTCTATACTAACACTCCCAAAAAATAATAAAGTATGCCAAAATATATCATTTCAAATGATCTATGTAGCTCACCTTTTGGCTTTTCAATTATCGAAGTTGTTACCTATATTGATGAGAACTTCTACAACCAATACCACAGCGACAATATATGTTATATTTTTATCTGTGTTTCTGTAAAGGTGTTTCTCCTTCAGTAGAGTAGCAATACATTGTAGTTTCCATTTACGGGAGAAGTGTACCAAGTAGCAACCTTGGCCTGTGTGTAGATGGGTTGAATGCACATTAGACTCTATCTTTTGTTTTGAAGGTGTTTCTCCTTCAAAAATACTTCATCTCAGTAGATACTTTCGGTCTGCAACTTTATTAGATGCATGCATCCTTGGGATACATGTTGTAGATTATAGTTTTCCTAATAAGTGAATCGATTTTAGGCATATTTAGTATGCTTTTATAGTTTGACTTAGATGCTCACTTTTCTTAATTTAAGTGTTTTTCTTAGTCCTGTTTTATGCACAGATTTATCTTTAAGAAAAATGCACAGTAGAGAAGGGTTCTATATTTTGAGCAGGGGACACACTTCTAGGTAGGAGGTACTCTATTCTAGGAAGCTTTTTCCATGCAGGTTAGGTTTTTTATCTGAGAATCCCAAGAGGTGCTATTGTAGCAATAAGAAATTTGTTTATTTTGAGTTCTTCATTAGTGCATTGATAGTATATCGTTTATTCCATGCAATATCTCAATATTGTATATAGCCATATTTAGTATGCTTTTATAGTTTGACTTAGATGCTCACTTTTCTTAAGTTAGGTGTTTTTATTAGTTTTGTTTGATGCACAGATTTATCTTTAAGAAAAGTGTGCAGTAGAGAAGGGTTCTATATTTTGAGTAGGGGACACACTTCTAGGTAGGAGGTACTATATTATAGGAAGCTTTTTCCATGCAAGTTAGGCACCTTATCCGAGAATCCCAAGAGGCACTATTGTAGCAATAAGAAATTCGTTTATTTTGAGTTCTTCATTAGTGCATTGATAGTATATTGTTTATTCCATGCAATACCTCAATATCGTATGACCAACTTACAGTTAAGATTGTCATAATATTTTGACTTACCCTCTTTTAGAGCGAAACTAGAGTGTGTGTGAAGCTTGCATGCCACAATTATATCATGCAAAGTTTACCTTGTACAATTTTTGTGGATCTAAGCAGCCAGATACCTATTGGAATTCAAGAGGGAACAATACTACAAAGTGGTAAAGAGGTTTCACATTTAGCCTACCTTTCACATTATGGTTGGAGTCAGTTTGTTGGAAAGATGCTGGATACCCCAACTTCCTTTTTATCACTAAGTGCAAGATTGAATCCTTCGACATATTCCTTGCTCAATTGTCATTAAGAGATGGGTTTTCTCAGAAGTGCTTCACATCCATAAACTTTACCATAGTTTTTATTGATTCTTTGGATGTGGTTATCTTTTCAAAGCACACACGTACAAGAAGACGAGAAATAATATGCCCAACTAATTTCAAGTTATCTTCCTGTGAATAGGGTGTTCCCTTCCATAAACTGGATGACTCACTCTACTTCTTTCTAGTGAACAAATTTGGGACTTTTCATGAATTGTAAGACAATTTCAACCCCATAACTATCAGTTTCTTATTTAAAGTTATACCCACTAGATTAGAACTCGCGGAAGGAGAATTCCATTCCTATTTCAAAATAACCTGCAATCGACTTATACCATGTTATTTAATATTTTATGTATTTCTTTGCATCCTTGGCCTGTGACATATGTTAGCGCTTGAAATTTCACCTCAGGCTGAGAAAGGCAAACCTCAAGGCAACATCAAACCATTTAGCCTCGTAGCTAGCCCTACGGGGCAGGAGAAGGCTCTCTCCGGTCTATCTCGTAAAATATTCAATAGATGAGATGACCAATGGGGTAACACTGATTTTAGGCTAGTAAACTGATCAAAAGGGTTGATTTGGGGTTTT